>JANTCA010058245.1:0-16969 GCA_024741275.1 Chironex yamaguchii
ATACCTCAACAGACACAGTGCTTTTTATATATTCGTCAAGAGTGGGCATTACCACAATAGCTGCACTAAGTGGGAGCTATTGTGGTACTATCATTGTTTGTTTGATGATACTATCATTGTTTGTTTGATTAAGTCTTTGCATATCTATTTGAAGAAAACTCACATTGTATTAGTAAATTGTGATATTGCTTTTCAAAATTTGAACTAAATGTGTCCTAATATGGTTGTACGTAACCAAGTTTCTGAAGTGTGTGGATGAAAATTGTCAAACTGAATAGTGGAAAGTAACCATCAAAATACCCAATATAGATAGTTGTATCAAACATTTTTATAAACTGTTCACGTTCAGGTAAGGTGTTCTAAAAATGTTAATACTTTTTGTAGATATATAATTGTTCTTTGAATTTTGTACTAAACATTTTAGGTGTAGGAGTATAAAGATCACTCATATGTTGTGTGGAAGGACGTACCAGCTCTCAGCCTTTGTAAAGCGGTACAATAATGACATGAAAGGCAGCATATTCCTTCTTCTGGATCTGCACCATCCAACATTTGCTTCTCATGTACTTAAGGTCAAGATGCACCACAAGTATGAGAAATCAAGTTCCCCGGCAAGAGTAGAGAGTTGTGAATCAAATCCAGCTAGTTCTTCAGGAAAAGCTAAATCTTGGAGAGATCATATACACCATCCAAATGATCATGGGCATACAAACTGGGACAAGCAGGTACCTTACCATCAGAGGAACTGGAAAAGCCACCGGCCATTTTCAGTATGCAACACAGGTATGGACTTCCCCTATCAGAGATGGCACAATCACCAAAACATGACCTATGCGTATGGGTATAGTGGAGGTCAAAGAAGCACAATGGGTATTGACAATTCTACTTGTGTTCATGGACACTTAGTAAACCAAAAGCGACACTTTCAATTATGTAATGCTCACTGTAATACAGGGTCAAAGTCTTCCACTCCTGCATGCTCAGACACTCATCCTGAAACTGGCAACAATGTGCAAGCTCAAGTTGATATTTGTGATAATTCAACCCAAGGTAGGAAAGTATATGAACCATTGGAAAGTAGCCTAAGCCGAAAGTCTGAGACTGATAAAGGCAGGAAAGGGTTTAGCAAAACTGTAGATTTGAGTGAAACACAAGACAAAATGGAACATGATGAAGAACAATCTCATTTTGGCAAAATGCCATCTGTTCCCCAGTTTGTTTCAGCACATCACCTTGGTCGCAAATGGTTCTGGATCAATAGGAAGCATGATAAGCACCACAGATTTGAATTTTCTGTTTTATCGTACAATTTACTAGCAGATCAGCTCCTTCGCGATAATCCTTGCCTATATGACAATTGTGCAGACCAAAATTACATGTTTTGGGAATACCGAAAAAGTAATTTATTGAAGGAAATCAGGGCTTATCATGCTGATGTAAGTGCTTTGTATTCCTTGTACTGTAGTAGGTATGTTGTAGATAGTTATGGCAATAGTGTTTCAAGATGTTCTATTCCTCTTGTTGATTCAATCTGATTTGTTACTTACTTTATTACAGATTGCTCACCTGCTGACTTGATATGTTCCTACTATGTACTTTTCAGGCATACCATGGCAAAATTAATCGGAATACACTGGAGCATACATGTTGATATGCAATGTTACATTCATATGACCTTTATTTGTAGTGACAGTAGAATGAGTTACTTTCTTCATCACTTGACTTGTTTACAACATTCATATTTACAAAGTTGACTGGTACCATAGTAATTAGTATGGAATGTGTTTTGAAAGTGGAATGAAATTTTTGTAATACATAAAGTTTTGTATAGCAAGATTTGTTTTTTACTAGTTTGTCTATTTTAACTGATAGGAAAAACACTTCTCTGTTGTGTGTTGTTTTATGTATGAGGAAATAGATTTGTGTTAACTTGATCTATTTTCTTTTCTTTTGATTTTTCCGAAACTCCAGTACATCTTGACAATAGTTAATTGTTTTGCCTTGTCATTACAGGTATTTTGTTTCCAAGAGGTTCAAGTTGATCATTATCATAAATGGTTTTTGCCTCAGCTAAAAAAAGAAGGTAGGTGGCTAGTATAGTGATTATTTTAATAAACTGCCTGCAAATTGCAAGATGTGACTCAGTTACATTATTAACCTTGACGCACAGAGTGCAATGTATTTCTGCAAATATGAAGTCTTGGGAAGATAATCTTTCATCAAAAATGTGACATGCTCTCATTCTGCTTTCATAGACTGCTGCCGTGCAACATTAACGGATGGTGTTGCAATATTATTCTTACTTGCATCATGCCATCCAATTTTTTCACTAATTTTATAAAGTGACCATGCAGACTTAAGTAGTTATCTAATAAGCTTTACATTGCTGTCTAGGAATTTGTGTATATTATTTGGTTCTTGTAATTTTAATCCAATTCAAAAATACTAAAGAATGTGTTGTATGGGTTGTGTACCTAGTAAGCTGGTAGACCCGATCATTTGGCATATTGCACCATGAGTAACTGAAACTAACTTTATTTTCAGTGGCAGATACTTGAAATTCAATAACTGTGCAATTGCAAAATTTTGAGTAGCCTTTTCTTAGCATGAAAAATCATGCGCATGCCCAGCTACTTGCTATAGTCAATCAGGAAGATTGCACAAAGTGTAATTATTGTATGAAGTTTGTGTAATTACTAAAATTACAAAATGGCTATTAGTAATGTTGATCAATGTATGATTGTGATGAAACTTCATGTCCAGGTATAGATTCTTGTTCACTTTACTGTTTTAATTTTATTTTTTTAAGGTTACGAGGGAATGTACAAACAAAGATCAGGCCAAAAGACAGATGGTTGTGCTATTTTCTACAAGTCCTGCAAATTCAGGCTCCTTCGTTCTTATGTAATGGAGTTTACAAGACCAGACGTTCCTTTAATGGATCGTAATAATGTTGGAGTTATAGCAATTCTCGAACCACGGACAAAACGGCACCAACGTACTCCAATTTGCATTGCCACAACACATTTGCTTTTTAATGCCAAACGTGGTGATATTAAATTGGCACAGCTTGCTTATCTGTTTGCAGAAATTGAAAGGTTTGCCAAATTGAGAGGTCGGAGGCATGAAAACCGTGGCTGTAGCAAGCGTTATATGCCCATAGTTCTGTGCGGTGATTTTAACAGCTTACCCTATAGCCCTCTTTACGAGTTTATTGTTAAAGGCCAATTGAAATTTGAGGGCATGAGTCGTTTCCATGTGTCTGGGCAGTCAAATGCCATGCCCCGCCCTGGCTCTATATTTGGTAAAGTCCTTCTTCCGCCAGAATTAAATCTGAGTCACTTGTGTAAGTGGAAACGCCGTGATGTTATAGAGATAAAGGATGGCGAGGACAGTGAAAAGCCTCGTACGCGTGAAAGAGAAGAAGGCAAGGGTGGAAATCCACTGAAATTACAAGAAGAACAAGAATTAACGGAATCAACTGTTACCACTGAGCGCGTAGGTGGTGTTGATACGGCACAGGGCTTTGGTAAGTCGCTTTGGACACCGTTTGAATCTTCTTCTACAGTCCCTACAGTTACGGAGGGTGCCACTTCCCATCAGCCTGATCACCCAAACCTAAGTGATGAACAAAGTGTTCAACCGAACAGTTCGTCTTCATCGAGAGGCGACCGTGCCATGGACTCTGAGATAAATCTTGGGAAACAAGCATCAGTAGCAGCCGATACTAGTCAGCAGGAAGAACCTGGGATACTAAAGCATTCGTTTCACTTTCAAAGTGTTTACCAGCATAGCTTACCAGATGGTAGTCGGGAAGTGACTACATGCCATACAAAGGCTTCTTGTACAGTAGACTATTTATTTTACAGTCAAGATAGAGCAAAGATGATCTTGAGTGGTGAAACACCAAAAAGACAAAAACAAGGAGAAGACCATCAATTAGAACTTGTGGCTTATTTGACACTGTTGAATGAATTGAATGTGGACAAACTGGGCAAATTGCCTAATCGATATATGTCATCGGACCATCTACCTTTACTTGCATTATTCAGTTTAAGGTAGTCTGTTCCGTAATATTGCTTTCCTACCGGTAAATGAAAATGACTCACTTGCGTTACAGTTGGAGCAATGCATTAAAAAGGGTGAGAAGCGATATAGTAATGAAAAAAAACCATCTTGATAGTCATGAGCAACTTTTGTGTTCGTTGTTTCTGGTATTGATGTTTGTTTTGAACTGGTTAAAGAAAGCGATCAGCAATCATAAGAGGGAGGAAGTTGTTGTTCATTGCTTGGAGTTAAGGAAATAGTTTGGAGGCATTTGACTGCGTTGATCACCTGCAGAAACATCTGGTTTCGGTGGCGTTATCCCAAGTATTTTCCTCCATGCTTTGTAGATACGAAAACATTTATTTGCTTAAATTAAAATAATAGCTGCCATTGAACTTTTTGTTTCCTGTGACCAAGAAAATGTGAAAGTTGGTAAACTTTCACGTAAAGTATCTGTGATATATTCTTGTAGAGTGTGTTCATTGAAATTGGGTACTTTAGCAGTTATTTCAGACTATATGCTCATTTTCAAAAGAAATATGAGAATTGTTTAAATTTTTTGTTCCAAGTAGTGGCGATATTTATTATGGCAAGTCTTATAATATGCAGTGCATTGCTATTATAGTAAGCAAGGTTTTGCAGACTCTGTCCTCTCAGCATTTCCTGCGTGCTTAAAGTACGTGTGCATACCTCTGTATTTTTCAAGTGATGAATGAGTTTAGAGTTGGAATATTTCCAAAAAATGTATTAAATACGTATTTTTCTATGCCCATTAATCTGCTAACTCTCTTTTATAGCACTTATTTCCATATTCAGAATATCTGCAGATATTAAACTAGACTTAGATTAACTTGCAAGATGCCGTTTAATTTTCGGACATTAGATTTTGGAAAAAAATAGTCGAAGGTTAGTCGTCAGTGTTGTAGAGGATCCCCGACTAATTTACTCCAAGTTGTAACGTTATCTTCTATTCTCTAAAGGGAAAGAATCCATCAAGAATGAACGTTTTGCTCCTATCCTTGTTGCTTGTACGTCTGGTTGGACTGTGTCAGACAATATCCAACTAATTTATTGTAGATTTGTTACAATTTATAGCACTGGCACTGTATCTTTTGGTTTATTGGGTTCAGCGACATGTCACATTTCAAGATGGCGACTAGGTTAACCTTTCATCCAGAGTTGAGAGTTAGAAAGCTTGAAAGCTAAAATGACTACCAAAATATGCGATTCTGCCGTAGGCCATCTTTTAGTAGAAGATATAGAATGCACCAAAATGTATAAAGACGAAAATTTACGGATGATTGGCATATCTATTTTGTCATATTTTGCATTAAAACAAGAAAACCAGGACACTGTAGGTAGAACGAGTTCGTTTTTTCACTTGGACTCTTCCAATAATGCTTTGTATTCATTTTCTTTTTCTCTTTTTTCTTTATTGTTTTGCGTATGATAGGGTTCCCATATATCTATACTTTCCTTTCTGACGATTCATGAGTGTCAGCCGAAAATAGCTTTAAAGTGTGTTTTTAGCGCAATGTCGCAAATTTTCAGTGCTATTTTCCGGTTTTGTACCACAATTGTTCAAGTTGAGAGTTAATAACACATCGCATTACATAAATCGGCAGTTATGATTCATGTTTTATCATTGAAGTGAACATATAGGGCCTCTATGTTAAGAGCATTCAAAGGCACCTCATCTTGATCATAAATTGTGATTATGTATGATGATTATATATTGTGATTATACAAGGTGTGATTTTTTTCCATTGTTGAAATTTTTCATGTAGCATACCACTAGCAGTGATTGCAGTTTCTCTTTTTTACTGACCACTTATTTATTGATGATTTGCTGCGGTTTTGTTGAAGAGTACAGTTAAAAGTGCTAGCTCGGTATGTGCCGCTTTTAAGATGCCTTGTCGCTCGCCTACTCCAGGGTTCGCTCTCATTGTAATTACTTCGAGAACTATGGAAGAAGCTTTAAGTATGTTTTTAGCGCAATGTCGCAAATTTTCAAGGTAATCATAACTTGAATACTGCTTCGCCTTGTGGGTGAACATTGACCTCTTCTTACGAGTTTTTTAACTTGGCGTCAAAGATGCTGCCAAAATGCAAGTCGAATTTATGTGGTGGACAGCTTAGACCAATTCCAGCATGGGTTATTTAAGATTGCCATCTTAACAATAACCCACTGCGTTTAATGTATGCTCTAGCTCTGACTTTGTACGTGTCGGATTTTCAGAATACTGGACATTTTCTGCTGCATTTCCAGTTGTTTGCCTTGAAACCCTTGAAGCGTATGGATCTCTTCTGACATTCCCGGTTTGATCAGGGCTGATTTTAAAGCAAGAACAGTATGCAGTTTAATTCTGTTTTGAAACACTGATTAGATCTGGTCTCCAGCAATGATTGCAAAGGCAACAATTGAATCAATTGAAAAAGCAAAATTTCGCGTTGCCACGTTGCATTAGAAAGTACTTCACGTATATGTTGAAGAAGGGTCATTTCTGACCCACTTATAGTACAGTACAAGTGTAAATGTTGAAATCTGAACGTTTATTAGATCTAGTCTCCATCAATGACTGCAAAAGCAACAATTTAATTAAAAAACAAAATTTCACGTTACCACGTCGCACAGCATCGCAATTCACGTTTATGTTGAACAAGGGTCATTTCTGACCCACTTATAGTACAGTACAAGTGTAAATGTTGAAATCTGAATGTTTATTTGATCTAGTCTCCATCAATGACTGCAAAAGCAACAATTTAATTAAAAAAACAAAATTTCACGTTACCACGTCGCACAGCATCGCAATACACGTTTATGTTGAAGAAGGGTCATTACTGACCCACTTATAGTACAGTACAACTGTAAATGTTGAAATTTGAACGTTTTAGATCTAGTCTCCATCAATGATTGCAAAAACAACAATTTAATTAAAAAAACAAAATTTCACGTTGCCACGTTGTACAGGAAAGCACTTCACGTTTATGTTGAAGAAGGGTCATTTTTGACCCACGTGTTGTACAGTGCAAGTGTGATGTTGAAACTTGAATGTTTATTACATTGGGTTTCAGATAATTTGAAGTCTCTGCTGTGAATGACAGGAGTGTATCTTTTCTTCAATTCAATGCTATTTTTGTTTCCGGATGTTGGGGAAACAAGTAAGGAAGAGGATGTCAATTTTAAAGCCCACCTAATTCCACGTAACATAAAATCGACTTCCGTGTATCGTACGGGTTTTTCTTAGTTCATCGCTATGTACAGGTGTTTGAAATTTGCCAAAGGACTTGTTGATGTTCAATAGTGGTGTATGTATACTAATGTCTTAGTATCGAATAAATTTTCTAAGGGGATTTGCGTTTGTAAAGAGAAATATCCCTGTGTCCATAGACTTTACGTTAGACTTTCATTGCGAGAATAATTCTTTTCAACACGCTGAGGTTAGGAGGCATGCGGTTTGGAATGGATTAAGAGAGCAATTTATTATATCTTGTTACATCCTGATCAAGTAGATCAAGTAGCGAAGTTTATCATCTCAAGAGCAAAGCGAGGCTGCGTCTGATGGCCAGCTGGCCCTGAATGTTAACAAATTACTGAACCTGATGGTGGAAACGGCTGCTGTTGTCTGGTCTAAAATACTGATTGCAGGTGGTGGTTGTGTTTTGACGTACTGTATTGTAATGTTGCTGTGTTATGTGTTGTTCACGTCTTTCCTTATTGGATTCACCTTGTAATAAGCAAACTCACATGTATGCAGATGTATTAGGAGAAAGAATATAAAAGAAAAGGCAGCAGTTTCTTACATTTTCCTTCGGTAAGCTTGCAGTAGAAAACATTAACAAAAGAGGCGTAAATTGTTTCATTGTAGTATATATCGGCCATATCATTTAAGTAAGCTCCAAATAAATGTATTTTTTGAGGTGGAGTGCTAATGTGTCACATCCACTGGTTTATTATCAGGTTTTTTATTATCTACTCGGTGTAAGTTGGTTATGAATGCTCGTTGTGTTTCGTTCCGTAATTTATAAGCTAACTGGAAGCACGCGGCATTGTTGACTCGTGTATTGTTTCCATTCCGCGTGTTTCATTGAAATTGGTATCCTGTTTTAGTCTTTTAAAAATTATTCTTTGCGCCTGATCGCGCTTTAACGTACATGGCGTTTCAAAATGGCTGGTGTTGGCATGGCTTCTGTTTACGCTGAATTCGGTGTCAAGCTTCACAGCATTCTCGTTGCGCAGTTAAAACTTTTCCAGTATGGTCGAGAATAGGACTCACGGAGGTAGAGATCAAAATATAATCGATCTCAAGTATTTGCCTATTTTATAGAACAGCCTTGGATCATTTTTAGATCACATATTTGACAGCAAGACCAAGTTATGTCTGAACTGAGAAGTTCGTTTGAATTAGAGGACCGACTGCCAAGTATTCTAATCGTTAATTATTCATCAAAAATTTAGGCGTCTGCTTTGTGAACAGCTCTCTGTGGTTCTTTGCCAAAATTGAATCCCGTGGCGTGCACAGTGACCATACAATTTTCCATTCTTACAGGTAACTGAAATTTCTTGCCGGGGCCCCGATGTTAGTTGCTTCACTGAGACTGAAGGTTGAGTTAGCAACTGTGGATGGTCCCTGTTTGCATTTGTCCACAGGAGTACAAATTCCTACAGTTTAGCAAGAACGGCTAAGCCCTCATGTCTGAATTTTAGATATAATGTCACATTGCCTGTGGAAGGTGAAGTGCTTTGCTAGGCTTCGCACGGCATAGACTCAGTGCAAATGATATGACTTTTTAAATTCTTACGGTTTCCCACTTGCATGTTACCAAGCTTATTTTTTGAAGTTTTTTGAAATTAGTATGCTAAAGCTGAAGAGGGGAGAAAAATGCTCTCTTTCCATCATAGTCCTAGTTGTTACGAGAAAAATAATTGTGAGGTAATTTTATTGTTAATGCTTATTTGAAAACTGTCTATTCTGGGTGCCCTCTTTAAAATAGGGTTTCTTGTGTCCAACTGCTGCATAAGAAGGCAAGAAATTTTCTGAAATTTAACACATTAGAATACGTCGTGGCGATCCATTGCCGCTCCCAGCCCCAAGTCAAAGACCTTGCTAGTCCCAAGTTTGTGCCTTTTAACTTCATAAGCGACTTAATTTTGCAAGTTAACCAAATAAATCGTATCACTGTATTAGTCATGGATATGTTTGTTTTCTATTGACTCGTTTTAAGCCATTGTGTTTTATTAGGTCAAAGCTCGTTTAAGGCTCATGATCAGAAAATACTCTCTCGGAACGTGGCTCAGAAAGTGGTAGGCTCGTTACTTGTGACATTGTGAACTCATGTATCCATATCATGTATCAAGATGAGATCGAGTCTTGTATAATTCATGTAGCAAGCGTGAGAAGCAGACATCCCAATATAAAATGTGGTGTTTACTGTGACTAGTAATAAGGCCATTTATATTCGCGATATCTCATTTGCTTAAGTAGCAGTACACAGATGAAAGACCAACATGTCTATCTTTGATATTAAAACAGAATGAAAAATAGAACAGTTAATGTCAATACTTAATGAAAACGAATGGTCAGAATCCAATTTAAAAGCAAATTAGTCAACATCTTGAGATAAGCAGATAAGCAGACAGCGTCGAAATGCAATTTATTTTTCGTATTTTGAATTTCAGAAAAGTCTACTTACTTATAACAGCAGGTAGTTAATTACTTTTGCATTTTAAGCAACGCAAAGCTTATGCAGGTGAATCTTTTTACGAGAGTGGATTGTGCAAGTAAAACCTATATACAGTTACTTCTACATATCAAAAAAGGGATGGACAAACTTAGAGAAAAGCAAACAGATAGAGCGAGCGACAGATGCACTTATAGAAAAGCAAACAGATAGAGTGAGTGACAGATGCACTTATAGACTGGTACACCCAAAATGAAATGTATTTACATCAATGTAAAATTTCCAATATTTTACCAAGCTTTTTAATTAGCTTTTCATTATTTGTTTTGCTGATATAAGGGCTACTTTGGTTTCACAGAGTATGCTTCTAAAGCTGAGACGTAATTTCGTTTGGCCAGACTCTATCAAAAAACTAGTTTTTTTATAGACTATGTTGTGGCGTAGGGTCCCACTAAATACAAGAAAAGAAAGAACTTAAAGTACAAAGATGAAACTGGATGGGGCAACAAAGTTAAAAGAAGATGAAAGCAATGACTTACTGTTATTACTGTAAAGGGATTTAAAGCGCACAAGAAACTACTTTTTAAGACATGATTGTAACGATGACGATGACAATAGTAACGACCGACTGATAATGATCACCTTCATTGACTAGCAAGCTTTTTTAAAAAAATTGAATTCATCCGATCTGTTTGATTTGGGAGCTTTGTACCCTGGTATTCTTCATAAAAACCCGTTGCACTTGCACTAAAGAAGTGACCGAATCACACCACTCGCTTCAGAAGTGTAAATGTCTCCTGGCCTGAGTAACGATTGTAACGATAACTCGTACAAATCTTGTATAGAGTGAACTAAGATCCATACTAACCCAATGATACAAATTTGGCTTTAGACTGAAAATTGTGTGATTGCTAACACCTTTGTAGCCAGTGAGCCTCATGATATACACGTAATTACAAGCCACTTTCCTTAGAATGTAGACGAGCTATTGGATCCTTGAAACAGACGCTTTTTTCGCATATTTCCCTTAGCTAGTCCACTAATTGTTCTGAGCGACTTTGTAAATAGTACCTTCCACCGAGATCCTCAGAGTAAAATTCATTCCAACAACAACATCCTGTTCTACATTTTATGATCCATTCCAGCAACAACAGCAGCAACCTGCTGCTTCGAACTGCGCATGCGTTGCTTCGACTTCATCATCACAATACTGTTTTAGTGATTACGTGCTTACAACCAATATTATTCCCCGTAGCTAAGTGACCATATTATAGTCGCTTTTTCTGCTTTGCAAAAGTACTATTCAAGCGTACACAACCATGGTGCTTGTATACACAAAGCTTGTCTTCCACGAGGGCTTCGTCTATGATCTCATACAGTAGTCCTTGACGTCAGTGTGGATTAGCACAAGGCATTTCTTGTATTATCAAGCGGTCTTACTTTTGTTTCACAGGATCTCTATGTTGGTTAATTAGTTATGTCGCTAGGCTTTGTACTTATTTTGGCTTTTGAATACAAAGCTTTTTCTCCTGTTCAAAGATGGCAAGTTGTTAGACTCAGTGAACATCTGCTCATAATATCAAACAACAAACAATATATCGACCAATAGCAGCAAAAAACAACAAGATTTATCTAAATCTACGATCCAACTTCTGCATATAATCTCGACCCGACACGAACACACGATAAGCTGCATAAATTCAGACAAAATGACAAGGGCGAGATATTCGTTGGAAAAGAGAGTAATGCTAGTTTAAAATTTACTGCGATTGATATAGGGTCCAAACTAGAAGCCTCTTGCAAGATGTATACTTGCTCTTTACAGGTGTAATCCATCCTCTCATTTTGGCGAGATACAGTGCATCGTGTCACTACTACACCTTGATCGAGTAGAGTTCGTCACTTCGAGGCATTTTAAATTGGATGAGCCACGAATGACGTATTCTGTTAATAAGTGTATTCTAGCTTTATCTAAGGTTATCGAAAGTCACCAGTTTTGGCACCCTAATAACACAGACAAATCTTAAAATTAAGTTACTCAAATCTCAGATTAGAAGCAAGTGTATTCAGTGTAAATTCAAATTTTTACTTAGTACCTGTAGATAATGGAAAAGAAAGTGTCTATATTCTTCGTCAGGTACATACACCAGTAGTGAAGAAAGCGAATGAGTCACAAAATAAGACACATGGCTAGGGGAGGAAGGTGAAAAGTAGAGCAGATGGATGATTATTATTAAGTATTAGATGCCACGTAATGTTAGTTGACAGTAGTTAGTCTGTTATTAAATGATTGTGTTATATATTAACGGAGGAGGGGTGCCGTGGTGCTATCAAGGGACTTCACGGTGTAGTAGCTTTCAAGGATTGGTTGAGTGACGATATTTAACCTTAAGATTACTGGTGTTACTGTTCATATTTCACATGTCGTGAATAGCCACGTATCAGGGAGATTTAACTTTGATTTAACTTTGATTTGATTCCAGTTCTGATTTTGTATCTGTCCGCATACTTAAACCGACAAATTTGAAATAAATTTAGACCTGATTGTGACAGTGTGCCTATCGTTACCTCTAAGTTTTGTAAACATTAGCAAGAAAATCATTGCTTAAACGATAAGTCCACTTAGAATACGGAAGTAAGAGAATTCGCCTGCATTTTTGTGTGCATACCTCCTGAGAGTTAAGAGAGCCTTTTGCCCTGTGAGGCATTAAGTTGCATCCTTCACCAGTTTTGCATGTGGTTTATCAGTCTTTTTGATCCCTGGTTCTAATACTATGTACACAGTGTATCCAATGAAAAGGTTTGTCTCCACAGATAGGAAACTGGCTTCGTGGAGTGTACCGAATTATAGACTACGTTGGACTGCAGAAATTATGGTCAAAGGTCATTGTTCAAAAGAAAAAAAGTTAGAAATAAAAAACTTAATTTACTTTGCATTGAATTTAAGACTTCCAATGTCGTGACTGACAAATCAGACATCGTGAACTGCGTTTAGCTTAAGAAATTTCACTTTATTGTATCCAAGAAGCATTATATTCAGTTTGGGGCTTATCGACCACAATGACTCCTCAACTGAAGTCCCTGTCTACAGATAAAAACGTAAATGGATGGATTACAGAAACCAAACAGGGCTCTGCCTTTACTTACTTTCCGGCGACAGTCAAGTATCATATAACAAATGGTTTGCTTGACACATATTCTATACTTAGTGACAACACAATCTGGTTACTTCACGACACACTGTTGTTATTGTCATGAAGTGTGTACTTATTTTCCACTCCGTTTCGTGTAGTTAGTGTGTTAGTTATTCCAAGAACCAGCATGGGAGAATTCTTTGGGGGGTTCCTTGGATGATATCGGTTGCTATAGAGACAAAGGAAGTAAGTGAGCTATGGTTTAAAAGTAAAGAGAATTCCGAAATTGCTTTCCTTTGTCTTCTTCTGAGATTTTTTTCCTCCTAACCGCTTTATTTCTTAACACTGTGCTATTACACATGACTTAGGTAGTGATTCTGATATAAATCTAATATTTCTTAAGAAGATAAAACTTAAGTTTTTCTCTTAATCATATTACTTGTTAGCATTTGTCTATTTCATGGAAAGATTTAATAAACAACAAAGCGTTTCTATTTTCTTCATAGTTGAATAATTAAAGTGTCAATATATTTGAGATTGTATCTTTGACTTGCACAGCTGGAGAAATCAATTTCAAACAAGCACTGGGCGAACCACATTACTCAGTATTCTTTAATTGTATTCAAATCAACGTGTTTAATATTTGTCTGCAAAGTACAACAAAAAAGATATTGCTCGTGGTAAAATTCAAGTGCCTTAGTTTTTTTTCTTTGCGGATTCTAAAATTTAGTCTCATTTACATTAGATCACTGTGTACCTATGTTCTTTTCTTTATCTGATAGCAATTGTCAGCTGATAGATGTGTTGATCTATGTTAAAAATGACTTGTAAAAGTACTTGCAAAAATATCTAGAGATGATGTTTTCTCTTCCAAAAGTGAGTGATACGCTTCTGTACGACAACTTTACCTAAAAACTAAATGACGATCGGAAGTGGTTCGATTGTATGTAAAATGTGCGGACTACTAGAGATCAACAACAAACATGGACGACAACAAAAGGAAGACTATGTGTTGCTTTCTAGCAGTCCGAAGTCATATAGCCAATCAAAATTACGAGGACGAAATTTAAATTCCGATTGGAAATATATTATCTTAGCATCTTCGTGTACAGTTGACTATTTTCGCTACAAATGATCCACTACAGAGAAACCACGCTAAGTTCTTTTTACCTCTGTTATGGAATACGCAATTACAGTTGCGCATTAATGTAAGTTTACACTAGACGAACCACGGCAGCATTGTTTTCCACGATTACATTTAACAAGTCACGTTAGTCACGTTAGTTATGATCTATATTCTCTATATTCTATACTAAAAATAGATTTGATAGGTTTAATACTTACTTGTGGATATTAAGTATTATCACTTGATCCATCTTCACATGATGAAAATCCTAATTTGAGTTTTCATTCAAGTGTAAGAAAAGAGTTGAAAATAAATTGTGTGATTAAAAGCAGAATGTGTGATCAAATTTATTTACAATATTCGAAGTTTTGATCAAATAGTGAAGGAAAATCATCCCTTTAAGATGATGGCTGTAGGAAGAAACAACCTGTTCAAAGTTTCCTGTTGACAATTATAATGGTCTTGTATGTTAGTAACCTGTATTGACTTTCCTTCGAAACCTCTCTTAGCTGCGAATATTAACCCTGCTCGTTATCCAATAACAAAATCAAGTTTGCTCGAAGAAGAATATTCTATTTTTTTACTTGAATTCTTTCTAATTACTTACTTCTTTCGAACTCAAGTTATAAACGTTTAATTATTAAGATAGCAAAAATGCAGTTAACCTAGTCAAGCGAAAATTACGAGCAATAAAAACGGTAAGTATGATAATATCTCGTTTTCTCTGTCTTCATTGTGGCAAATCATGTAATTGGCTTTATGTGATACCGTTTAACTCAAGAGGAAAACAAGAGTAAAGAAACAAAGTAATTCGAAGCATTCCCCGTTCATCATACACCATTACTTAGCTTGCAACAAAACTTTTAAAACCCCATATCATATCTCAGCCAACCAAGGTTGTTCACTTTGTGATACTAAAGCTGTCCATAAAACAGAACGCGGCTGTCATTTTTATCAGCTGCTTCGTCTTGGTTTTGAAAAACATTTCAATATAAAACATAAACAAGCATGTCTACATTAATGAGTTATTATACTTCCCGATGACAATACACTGTCTTGTAGATCAAAAAATTGCTGATGAATCGCTTTCCTCGTCAGCAAAACAACAGACTGAGAGCTTGATATTTACTATGAACAACTCCAGTGGCACTTTATTGTTAGAAATTGATTTTGTTCTCTACACCATTGCAGAGTTTGGAAAGAAAAAAGTTCGTAAACGAGCCGCTTTGCTTTAATTTCCTGGTTCAGAGTCTGATAATTTATCAATCCCATTTAAGCAAGCCACAACGTCCCCCCACCCCCTCTCTACACGTGCACACACATACCCATATAAAGATACCCACAATCTACCAACGCAAATTGAACTCGTTTCAATGCCACATTTAAGTGTTACACAAAAGGGGATTCCTGCAACGTCTCGATTGTCATCTAACAAATACACATATTTATTTGAGAGAACACAGTTTCAGACTGGAAAGTAAAAGCAAAGAACATCACGACAACTTTAATTTTGGTAGAGTACAGCTCGGTTAATATCTTCAAATACGATTTTGAGTAGAAATGTAGCTGGCGAGCAAGACATTCTTTTTGTCTGAAGGGTTATGACAAGCTTTGCAAATCCCGGTAAAGTGCTTAAAATATAGATTCTTATCTATTGTGTCTGACCAAAAGTTTTTACTTGTTCTTGCCTTTTATTTATGTAAAATAACCAATGTGTTAATATACATTTGATGCGAAACAGCGCTTTTCTTCAACTGTTGCACACGTCGGCTCCTCCATACATCAGGGTTAGTAATCGTCAAGATTTCCAACTCAAGATCCATAGCACAGGAGTATGAGCAGACAACGAGGAAGTTCAATACTACTAATTATTTTCTCAAGACATAAATTGTTAGGAAAACCTTTGACGCATCCTAAAATAACTAAGACTTAATCCAAAACTAACCGATATCATAGCTTTTACATGTATCCAACCATAAATATTTATGTAAGGTTTCATGGACTTTTGATAACCCATTTTATATCCCTTTTCCACTCTCCAATCTACTTCGTGGTGTTATCTGTTTTTTTCCCTTTGGCTAGAGTAGATACATAGCACCTGCCGAAATCGTTGTCTTCCTTCGTGTGCTGACGTTAAACGAAGTTGTTAAAATATTGCTTCGCCAAATTTACTTGGCTCGTTTTCCAACCGTTAACGTCTCGTACCCATTTCATGTGCTGTAAAATCAACAAAAATTCTTTTGATTCCAGTTTATGATCGCCTAATGGACATAGCCACCTTACTGTTCAAAGATGTAAAATTTCGTCTGATGAGTCTCCCGTTATTCAACTTATAAAGACAAGTTGCAAGACAATTGGTTTACACCAAAAAGTAAAATAACAAATGACAAACTTCATTTTATAGAACAACCATTTTCTGGTCTTTTTAAAAAGGAACTAGATTTTCTCAACAAAACATGAATAATTTGGTAAGAACTTTTAGTCTGGAAGGTTGAAAGTGAGTCAAACTTAAACCTCACTTTCATGCTCCTTGTCATCGTATTCACATGGTGGAAGGAGTTTATATCATACTGTTGTATTGCCATTTTCAAAATTTCTTTTCCTGACCCAAAACTGTTAATGTTGCAACTGCCAATCCGAAGAAATGGTAATATTATCGTCTCAAAATTATTTCTGTTTGCTTTCATTGTTTTCACTTGTAATTAATATGACAACTATATACATATTCAAGTGAAAGTTAGTTAGTGTTCTTCACGATCGCCGTTGGTTTTAGAATCGTGCCGCCAAGGACTTCAAATGCCTTTACCAAATATTTGTGTAGAAACGGCACAGACAGACATATTATATATATACATATGATTTATGTATTTACATATGACCTTGAACATTTCAATGTTATCTTCATCAAAATACTCGAATATATCTATCTACCTATCTGAATTCTGATAAAAATAAAATCGAAACGTCAAAGAATGGTATA
>JANTCA010058256.1:0-16968 GCA_024741275.1 Chironex yamaguchii
TTTCAGATTTTAGTCATTTCCAATTCATTAAAAAAATACTTGTCAAAACTGAAAAAGGTGTAGGTCCACTTTAATTTATCCAATTGTCGCTTTTGGTTAACACTTATTAAAAATACTTCCAAAAATACAGAGTGGGGAACAGTGTCACATGACACAGAGAAGTGAAGACAAAGATTTAAATTCTTTACAGTATTGAGCTCGCGTGTCTCTTTCGCAGTAGATGAAAATGATAACACGGAATAACAAGCACTGATAACGTTATCTCAAAAGACTGAGGAATAGCTTGAAAATGTGTTAACCGCTATACAAGCCACTAACTAGATCTAGAATTACAGCAGACATACATCCACACTAATGTTTGGTTAAAACAAACATCTTAATCTATTTATAGGGATTATCGCTATTGATTGATAACTATAATTTTGAGCTAACGAAAATTTTATGAAAAAGCAACGATTCTGCGAATAAACTTTAGACCCATACCTTAAAGCATTCAACAATCCATCCACTGTTCCTGCAGGCTGGTCTTTCAAAACTTTGATGTAGCCTCGTATCTAGGACAAGTAGAGCACACAAGTAAGAACAAAACGATAACCATGATAAGCCACAATAATATGTAAAAAACAATCAAATTCAAGTCTACGGGCATAGAAAATGTAACGGGTATCGCTAAGGCATTTACGGCGATAAATTGACTAAAATAGACCTAGAAAATCTGGCTTACACAATCACTAAAAACCATTGTATTGGTATCAGCTTAATTTATCACTATTTTAATAGGTCACTTTGCGTCAGACGTACAATTAATCTGCCCTGGACAAGAAAATAGACAGTAGAGAGATTTCTAAATAGATAGATAGGACGTGGACACGAATTAACGATTTGATTGTAATCTATCGATAAAAACTAGAATTTAAGACCAAGGCAACTTACATCTACACCAGAGCCCTTCGCAAAAGCCCCCACCGGATGCACGTGGTCGTACAAGATGATGACTCCAACCTACGGAAAAAGGAAGTAAACAGAGTGATATAAACATAAGCAAATTTCACAAATAAGGAACTAAAGACCAGCAAAAACACCACACATAACAGTGGCCTCAATATAAAAACAAACAAGCAATTAAAATGTGAACAAAGGTAAAAAATAACCCTGAGTTATAAATACGTCTTATCATTGTACTACTATGACGAAAATTCATCAACTAAAATTTATAAGCACAAATTATGCAGGAATAAAGAACAGGTCAACTGTGACAACTAAAAGTACCTGATTATGGAATTTTGTTTTCTATTTACAATACTTTTTAAATGTAGCAAATAAAAAAAACTGGGAAAATTCACCAAAAAACCTTAAAATAACAATAGGTTAACAAGAGTGCCCCTGAAAATAACCCACAACCACCCCACACCCTCCCTTCCTATCGAAGACTTGAAAACAAATCAGCACATCAAAGAATTAATGTCAGTATCTATTACAGTGTACTGCTGCACTTCATCAGTTAAAGCATTGTTGAAAGCAACAAATACACAAATATATGAGCCATGTTCAAAATGTCATCCAAGTAACCATAAATTATAAAACTTCAACGAAATAATCGCATAGGACATGCACATTTTATCTTCATTGTTTAGAATGTAATACCTTTGCTACCGTTGAAAGGAAAACTGTAGGTGTGGGAAAATACGACTCGTGTTTGCATACGAAACCAAATTAAAATCCCCGAATTTCAAGAACTCATACTAAGACTTGGCCGTTGAAGACGGGCAACTGTCCATGCGCTACGATGTCAGATCGCACTTATACCACCCACCTTGAGAAAGCAAACATCAGATAATACTAGGCCATTAATCCTTATACATGGGCTTCACAAAAAATTAGTCCCCTTTTAAACTTGCACCAAAAACATAGCACAGGGATTGGCATACGTGCCTGGTTTCACTGCCGACCACTGGTTACTTATATATTTCCAACAAATTAAAGCTATCTTGTCAAAATCATATTATCATCGTACGGTATACAAAATCATACGGTTTCGGCTGCCAGCACCACAACACAATTCAAGAGCTATGAGGTAATGGCAGGGCAGTAACGAAATCATTGATATTCCCATGAAAAGTTAACCACTTACCATGACTCGAAGACAGAACAGTTTTGTTTCCTCATTCCTAAATCGGGTGGAAATATCACTGCAACGAGAGCAAAATAACAGAGTGTAACAGTATGAGAATGAATTAGGTGAGTACACGCGTTAAGCACTAACAGGGTCAAAACACGGTTTATAGCAATACAATACCATTTAATACCAATCCATCCATCTTTAGTTGCTTTGTGGTCCAAAACGGCGTTTATGTTGATATATCTAACTGTAAATATCCTCCCTCCCCCAGTAAAACATGAAAACCACTAACAGCAAGTCCTTATCCCTCACCCTTCACTATTAAGGATGATGTACATCTTTGATGGTTTAAAAACAATTCATCCTTTGTATCCTCCTGAGAGCATTAAATTCCCAGTCACAATATCTACCTGTTAACCTGTAAGCACAAATAATGTTCTATGTTCAATGTTACAGCTTGCAACAAAACATGTTTATGAGAAATGGCGCCATCATTCTAAAATGACACCCTGCAGGTTCCTCTTTTGATATGAAAATAAAAATCCACTGCCAAACAAAACAATGTCTTACCAGTAAGTTACAAAACCAGTACTCACGTGTTCTCAATCATCAATTTACATAGTTTTGCTAAAGTACATAACATATTTGTTGTATTTTCTATAGGGAGATTCTTATTCTACAAGATAAAATAAATATAATCAACATAGCTACGGAAAGGAAACTAAATTAAACACAACAGACATTAAAATGAACTAAGTCAAAAACGGTATAAAATACAACATAGATATTTATCTATCTATACATATATAAAATGATGTTGTATTTTTGAGTTATATATATATATATATATAATTAGTAAGACCTACACACTATATGGTTGTTATTCAAACAAAACTCAATTATTTGTTGCTGTATTTAAATAGCACACAATATGATAGGAACACAGAGGAGATCTTACATCTGGATATGTGGATAAACAAGGGCAATGATTTGTCAAATCGTAATCACACATAAAAAATCACAAGACAAGTGGCAGGTAATAGATGGGCGAGGGGGCAACTGCCAACCAATAATTTTAAAGTAAAAGTTTACAATCCGGTTTGACAAGAACAAGAATAACTTGATGTGTCATTGTTTTTTTCCTTTGTACAAAACCCCAGGGAAGGGAACAGTAATATTTAGGCCTTCAAAGGTATGTATGAGAGTATTAAAGAACATCAACATTAACCTAACAAAAACTAATTTACGTAAAAGTGAAATAGTTCTTTCTCTCGAATCACGACATTTTTGTTCATGTGGTATACTCATTCTAGCTAAGAGAAAGAAACAGCTCTCTTTTACTCAACCCAGTGGTTAAGACCATTCTCAAAATCAAGAAATTTCAGAATATCTTTGTTCACTGAGAGAAGCATCAAGTCGCGCGCTCTGGATCAAAGCATAGGACAGAACTCAAATCATTGAACTGAAGCTTGTGATGGTGGCAGTGCCTATTGGGAATTTCTTTTTATTCATAAATTTCTTTTGACAAATCACCCCAGCTGAAGTTTATTTCTCCCAATAATCAGTGTCTGCACTACACAAGAGTTTTACCCTAATTGGCAAAAGAAACTTTGAAACTTTGAAACCCACACCAGGGTTAGGGAAAAGTGAGCTCTTTATGAAAGTGGGCAATTGTTACCTTCTCTCACCAAAGGTATTTTGTTTGTGGCGGTGCAGAACTGAACTTGCAACCTCTGGCTTGCAAGATTGTCATCTTATACATAATACCATGGCAACACCAATTGAATATGTATGCTCTATTACAGTACACAAAATGATACAACAAAAAATAAACAGGAAATATAACAAGAAGTTTGACAACAGCATTCCACATGCTTGGAAAAATTGTGCCATAAAATACGTTTTAATAGTATAAGATTCCATTTTCCATAAGAAAACCACACATGCTTTACAACTTCAAACAAGAATAAACAAAAACATTTAGTGAATATAGAAAACATGTGCATACCTCAGATACAAACTTTGTTGTTGCATCACTTAAGGTTTTCAAAAAGGGAGTTGGATATGCATAAAACAAGGACATCCTATTTGCCATTTCAGTGGAAACCTGAATATTGTCAGTCTCGCTTCCCTCCTGCAGGAATAAACAATAGTTTAAATATAAAACTAAACAAAAATAAAAATTAATTTACTTTATAAACCATAGCAATTTGAAATCTGTTGTAAAAATGGTGTCCATTATTATCCAAATCATTTGAGATGGCTCCTCGTGCAAAGGGAACATGAATGCATATGGCAATGAGCCATTTTAATGTATGGCAAATTTGATACTGCTTTTAACACCCAAATTTAACAGAGAGGCAATTTCTGTAAAAGAAGGCTACTTACTCCACTTGACATTTTTTTCCTACTAAGAGTCCTCCTGTAATAGCTGAAGTCATTCTGAATTGATGGATTCAACATCTACAAAATTAAAGATGCACTGTGTGACATCATAAGAGGCATAAATCTATGATAATACTTGGTTTTGCAATCACTGTATATATGATAAAAGCTATATAATAACGTACATTTAACTTCATTGCTAGTATGTTACTTGCATTATAACCAGCCACACTATATACTGACAGATAGATTAAATAATTAGGTAGATAAATGGATAGATAGATAAACAAACAGACATATAGAGGGATGGATTAACAGATAGATGGATTAACAAATAAAATCGATTAGATAAAGAATTAGATAGATGGATAAACAGACAGATGCACTGACAGACAAATAGATTAAAATACAGACTAGGTAGATAACACACAAATAAATAAACATCCCTATGAAGGGAAATACATCAGATTGATACCTGGTTCAGCAAACACTTTGCCAGACAGATAGACGGATAAATGGATTAGACAAACAACTAAATCAATAGATGTATAAACAGATGAGATAGATATAACACAAATTAATCAATATTCTTATAACTCATTATATTATAAAAAGAAAGAAATGCACATATATGTGACTGAAATTAACATAGCACCACTTGAAAACAAATGAACTAAATGAACATACATTAAAAATTATATGTCCTGGTCTTCAGGTACTCTACTCCTACCAGAAGCCAGATAAATATGAATAGTTCCAAAAGCCAAATAGATATTTAGAATACCATTACACTGATATCAATTTAAGCTGAATATTTTTTATCCCTTGTCTTGCTCTCTAAACATTACTTCCTAACAAATATAAATACAAATATATACCATCTTGTACATATATATATATTATGGTATTTAACATCTACATCATTCCTAAAGTAATGACACAAATATTTTGTCGCCCAGTGGTTCAAACGGTATTAATCTTATCAAACACAAAGGAAAATCACTTGGCCACCTTGAAAGATGCCACAATTACAAAGAAGGCAAATTAATCTTGTAATATAGTCAAAAGGTCTTACACTAGAAACACATATAGTCAAGTGTTTATTTCTTAAGTATATATATAACATATAGATATAAAGATATACATACATACACATACACACATATTGTTCTTACCGAATATAACACAATACAAATTCTGTTAAATGTCACGAGAAAATGTGGCCGAAAAAACCCAGAATAAAATCAAAATTCTATACATAATATATGTTATGAGAGATAGAGCTGCTATAAAATATACAACCTTTCAATGATAGTTAACTAGAAGCTGTTTTACCTTCAGATCATCAAACTTCAACGTATAATGTAAAATTTCTGCAAACTGTTTTGCTAATGCCTGTTGGCGTTCTAAATGCTGCTCAGGAGTTTCAGATCCCACGCACAAAGCATATAAAAGCTGTGGAACAACTGATTCTGTAAGGGTAAAGAAGGTATCAATATGCATATATGAATACTCCAGTATAATTTTAATTATCTACCTATCTGTCTGTCTATCTATCTATCTATCTATCTATCAAAATGTCTTTCTGTCTATCTATCTGTGTTCCTCACACTTTATGAATTACCCAACATATATAAATATATATAAATAAAAACAAAAAATATGACTCAAAAAATACACCAATGCATTGACGGTATGATTTTGTCTTTATCAAAACACTGTCCATACGAAATTCATTCCTGCTTAAATACATAAATACAGTGGCAGCTGGGGGTTGCATTAAAGGTATTCGTCTAATACCATTTTTTTCAGATTCAGTAACCTCATTTTTGAAATAAGTAAATAATATTCTTAAAAGAAATCTAAATAGAATTGCGTCATGTGCAAGGAAAATCAATTGTGACCTGCAAGGAGACATCTACACCATAGACACCCAATATATCTGTGCGAAGGCTGCCATAGCCGTGACATTGTTGAGCAAGGTATTAGTTTAAGATTTCTAATACCCTTCCCCACAAAGTTATCTTATATAAGTCAGTGTATATGTCATGAAATTCCTTTACCAAGTGTCGCAATAAGAACAGGTCAACAGGGCCAAGGTATTAGTTTTTCGTTTCTAGTAGGTTGGCGGGTGAGGCAGATCGAAGTAAATTTGAACGATTTTCAAGAAAGTAGCTTGATAGATCATTTGTGCCTTTTATAGTCATACATGTCAGTGGTAAATTGTGTTATGTTCATATTTATATTCATTATCATATAGTTAATTGGGTAAAATAAACGATTTTTACATTGGAGATTTGCGTATATTTTAAGGGGGTTTCCTCCTTAAAACCCTCACTGGGGATTATAGCCACCCTAGATCCCCCCTGCTGGATATTATAGAAAATTTGTGAGCAAAGCAACACAAATTTGTTGGCTCTAATACCTACTTTGTTGCCTCCCAGCTGTCCCTGCATAAATATAAACTCAACCAACTAAGACTTGGGAATATACTATTACATAGCACTCATCTGTTTTACAGCTGCAGTTACAACTAACAACAAACAAAGTATGCATATAGAATGAAAAGGAAGATACACAGTACGAACAATGAAACAAAGAGATGTTTAAGTACTACAAATAGGGCAGTAACAGTAACATTAAAAAACTGGCTAAAAATAATTAACTGACAGCCACTTCTCTACTATTACTCCTTATTATCTTATTCTCTCATACCTTACGAATTATCCAATCATAATATACAATCATTACTGATTTTATTACATTGTGATATTATAATTGCAGATCATGTAGGGTTATATGTGATTTCAAAATTCCTTATATTGTCCTGTTTTATGTATCAGTTAAAGTATGTGATTTCACATGGCCTTTCGTAATTTTAGCATTCTTTATGAAGTATTACCACCAATTGAAATATTAAAGCAGTCTAAGCTATTTAGATATATGTCCTATTAAAACATTAACAATGATGATGGTGGTGATGGTGATTTCTATCCACATACAGCCCTACCCAGTCAAGGAAAATGTACTTCTGTGATCTTATGCTTTTTACCAATCATGTCCTGATATCATAACAGTTACATACCAGTGAGGCATTTATCATATATATACATAACTTACCTAGTTCCAGGGAGAATTCATAGAATCTTTTAAGTTTACCGACCAATGGGAGAACAGCTCTCCATGCCACCTCTTGAAGGTCATCATCCCTTGGATTCCCAATTGCCTATAAGAAAAACATGGCATCATACAATCGACATTGACTGGATATCACAATTTTGGACTGAATTAGTATTAGATACCATATTCTTCAATTACAAATGTGGCTGGATATCATATTTTTGGATTAGAAATGAGTTCAATATCATATGCAAAGCTTTAAAAATTTACGAATAAAACCCATTAGGTTTTTTTTACGCGAGTGAGTATGGTGATTATATTGTTGCCACCTAGAGAAACCACAACCATTTATTCCAATCACTTTGTAAACATACTCAAGCAACAACCAAATTTTTTAACACCTCAATATTTTGCACTGGCATTTATATACATTACAGAAGTCTTCTACACCATTCAAAAATACTCTTTAGCATCTTCCAGAAAGGGGCACAAAAAGATAAAGGTCCTCAAAAGTCTTTGAAAGTTCAAGCCTAACCTTTTTTGACTAAATGACATATACATTATTAAGAAATCATGCACTTTTTAGTTATAACTGAAATAAAATCAATAAATCATTCTCTCAAGCAAACAACAATGATTCTCAACCTAATTGACACATAAACTACAGATGATTGCTGTTCCGCTTAATAATGATCACTTTCAACAAAAGATCTACTTGAAACCTGATTGGTCCTGACACTTTTGGGGATAATTTTAAAGAGCTAAAATTGTACTTTAAGATACTACCAACCTAATTAATGCCAATCTCAGTAGCCACTTTGTCAGCCAAACTCAGTCAAATGTGCTTAAGTTGGAAATTTGAAACAAATTTAAATTGTAATTTTACAGGACCCTTATTCATAACAGCACTTCTGTTGCTGAAAAGGCTCCCCTGTTTAACTAAATACAGTAGAACCCCGCTAACTCGAACAACCCTGCTAACTCGAACAGAGTCTCAATTCCCTTGGATTTGAATTAACTTTTCAGTCATTTTTACCCGGATAATTCAAACCCCTATAACTCGAAAACCCCACTAACTCGAACGGATTTTCGCTTCTCTTGACCAAAGTTTACCCTGAAAACTTGAATTTCTGGTTCTTATAACTCCAGAGGAAGGCCAATTGAGATGTCCCATTAGTTTTTCTTATTGTGTGATTGAACTCGAACACTAGAACAGTACGTACTAGAAGAATGCCCCAAGAAACCTATGGCAAGCTAAGTCAGATCAGCAATTGATGTGCTGACTTCATACAGTCTGTCGGTGAACAAGGGACTAGAGGAAATCAGAAACCATGTACAGAAAATAGAGGCATTGGCAGAACGAAACTTCAGGAGCTCCCAATGACAGCAGATGCTGCTTTCTTTTTTTGGTTCTAAAATGCAATTACCACTGAAAAATAAGGACCAGTAAGAATGTTGCATACATTAACAGTCATTGCAGTTTATCGCTACAGTTGCTTAATTTTTTCTTTCTTGAAATAAGTTTAATATCCATAATTTGCACTACACTGTATACCAAAGTGCTGAAAATCAATAAACTTTTAATTATTAACCCTAAAAATTGAATATTTCAATCAACCCCAATAACTCAAAAACCCTGCTAACTCCAACAGATTTTTGTTTCCCTTCAGCGTTTGAATTAGCGGGGTTCTACAGTGTATTATCAAGCACCTTTCATACTTGTCAGCTGGATGAGTGTCACACTAAAACGAGGAGAATTGACAAAGGAAAGCCCGCCAGATGCACATAAATACTCTTTTTCCTGTGTTTTAAAGTTCTTATACCTCCTTCTTTGGATTGCTCAGTTCATATACACACTTTAAAAGATTCCTTGTGATTTCTCATGAAACAATTCATGAGAACAAAGCTAAGTAAGCTTAAAAATATAACAGGAAACTAACAACATCCTCAGGTCAAAAAAGACTTGCATAAAAAAAGTGATTTT
Source organism: Chironex yamaguchii (assembly GCA_024741275.1). Lineage (NCBI taxonomy): Eukaryota > Metazoa > Cnidaria > Cubozoa > Chirodropida > Chirodropidae > Chironex > Chironex yamaguchii. The sequence continues at coordinate 9,609 of JANTCA010058256.1, forward strand.
ACGCATAAAAATGAAGGAAAGGTTTGAACACTTTTATGAAAGTTTGAATTTCCCTATATGCTCTTAATGTGAAATAATAACATGATTGCCCCATTGCAATAAACAACTAACTCGTCCTTTAAAAACTCTTTAACAAGTGATAGCAGATGACGACAATGTGTGTTCCTTAATTATTTGGTGTTAGGTAACAACAAAACATTGCAGAGACAACTTTCTTACATTTGCCTTCGTTGAGATATGTCGACAAAAATATTCATATTCTTGAGTTTTCTTGCTGATCTACTGCACATCAAAATCAAAGTTTCCATCTGAAAACTAGCCTGCTACTCAAGTATGCATCATTACAACGATCAAATTCTATTACATAACAATTTTATAGTCTATAGTTAGAAAAATAAAACGATTACAATACAATAGGCAGTCATACATCTCTTATCTCTGTACTTGCTCCATTGTAATCTTCAAGTTCTTTGAGAACTCCGGGTGCAATTTCAAGAACTGAATGCACTACCTCCCAAACTTCTCTTTCACCTTCTGTTGGTGAAGCATCTAGAAATATGAAAAAAGTGTATATGTGTAATATCTATCTTACTTACTTACTTACATAATCCTGATGCTGGATCAGGTAAGCAGTCTTTTCGAATGTCACAAATGATGCTGTAGGGGTCTCCAGTCAAATGAGCACCATATGCTTGCTTCAGCTGTGGACTTTGGTGAGACAAGATGAGCTTGTCCCAAGTCTTTCTTGGAGTATTCCTTCTGGATTTCCAGGTTGCGTGAACTGTTTTTTCCCAAATTATCTCGCTGAGTCTATATTCATTCACCCTGAAAACATGTCCCAACCAGCATAATCAGTTGTGCTGAATGATGAACTAATGATGACTGAAATATGGCAGCCATATGTTGCCACATATATCCAGTCATCGCCAGAGCCGTCAAGACATACTGACAGACACCCTCCAAGCTTATATATATAGTCAAAGACTGTCAGGTAAAATGCAGGAGTCTTTTATGGTTTCCACAATAAACAAGGATGAAAAGATGGAGACTAAGGGGCTGTTTACATGAAGTAGGTTGGCTCACTTAGGTGGATTAGAAAATACCATGTGTAAACAATTTTGGTGTCAAACCATTTATTATCACTGAATCAACAATTGCCGACAATATGATCTTAGAACTAAAGCATAGATAACCTTGTTTTCAAAACGTCAATAACAGTTTATCCCATCTGAGTTAGATGAAACTCATTTCATGATAAATAAAGATAAATTGATTTCACCGGGGTGAGCCATCTCAATCAGGTAGGCCAGATAACCTCACGTAAACAGGCTCAGAAGGAACTATGGAACATACAAATGAAATGTTCAGCATGAGCAACACAATCAGACATTTCAGAAGTTGTCAATCAAAACTTGGCAAGGCATGGTCTATATTTGTCCTTGCAGTTTTTCCTACAATTTAGATATGCTCAAGAGTGGAGTAATACATCCTTTCTATATTTTACCAAAGATCATTGTGATTTTCCGACCTATAGTTATAAAATGTTTGTTTAATGATTTAAAACACAGAATGCAGCATAGAATATTGGTTGTCGTCTCTTTAGAATAAAGAGATTTCCTACATAGATATCTCAAGGTTGTACCTAAAAGGACCTAACCCAACAAGGTGGCTTCAGAAGCCATACATCCAGCTCCAAAATTATTGCACGCTGAGTAATGCCAAATCACTCTCCACCTGGACCAGACAGGAGAAGAGGTGCAAGTATGCCAGTGCATTTTTTCAAGTTCAAAATGTAAGCGGAGACATTTCAATTATTTACTAACCATATAGATACATACATATCTACTTTGTAACTCTGAAATCCAAGCTTCCAAATTTACTGAACAGCGTACTGTCGTTAAAGGAACGTTTATGGATAAAAATTTTGGATAAGAATTTTAAAGTTTACAAATTATACACATACATACATACATACATAGATACATACATACATAAATACATACATACATAAATACATACATACATATAAAGTAGCTCAAAAGACTCAAGGGCTTCTTTTAATATTTATCAACAGTGAAGCATTTCCACAATAGCTGCACTAAGTATATATATCCAAGATGGAAACATGTATATAAAATTTATAACATACTTTCAAAATCAAGCCATACATCCACATTCTCCGTCTCTGCTGATCTTGTTAGAACTCGCAGCAAGTTACCCATACCACCATTTGGTTCCTTGATAAATACTAAACGAAAAAACAATTTAGTCAATGAGATCAATGGCTACATATACCGCAACTTGCATTGCATCCAATTGTCTTTCTTACCACAATGTAGCTATAATCAAAATTACTTCCTTAAAAGTACCAAAATTGTGGCAAATATGTACAAACATCTGCTATAACGAATTATGTTTTCAGTTACAGTAATTACCCTGTAATACCTTTAGGCAACGAGCGCAACGAATATTTCTGTTGGCCTGCTTTCCGATAGCACCTTAGTATCAAAGATAAACATAACTTTACTTATCAATCAAACCCCAGGTAGCTAAGATACTTCCTTATTGAAAAGAATAAGCAATTCTCGAAGTATCATAGATGATATGTAATAACTGTCTGAATACCAGCAAGTCGATGTGCAACCACTATTGCTCCAAAGGCAGCTATCATTCTTACCGGCTGTTGCTCTCGTTACCACGACGTAAAGTGTAAAACAGTCAATCCTAACTATGCAAAGAGCCGTATATCTCACTAAGATAATTTACACTAGGTAGTACAAGTATCCATTAAATCATGTACGACTGCTGACTTCTGATTACTCTGGACGCTATTACGAAAGCTGGAGATTGGCCATAAAAGTGATTAGTGGTACTGACTAAGTCACCGAAGGTCCTGAGAATGCCATTCACAAGGATGATGACAACCGGGAAATGGGCCTATCATACGCCTTTGGCGAAAAATTAAAAGCGGACCATTAAAGATGACTCATACCTTAGCCTCCTGCTTCTAAGACACTGTTGATATCAAAGGCAGAATCCCAATCTACGAGGCGCTGGGTGGCATTATCATCATCATCATCTCTTTTCAAAGAACCTCCAAGCAAAAGAAGGAAACACGTCGAACGTTCGTACGTTGCCCACTAAAATCTTGATTGCGCTTGACCCACTGCTATTTCAGATAAGTTTCAACAAAGCTTTTGCATTCGATCACCACGACATGCTCTCAGATAATAAATTACCTATTCCGCGCGGAAGTACAGAAGGCAGCAGTCTGGAGCCTTTTTGCTTCTATGTCAGTGTACCTCCATCGAGTTCACTGTTAAACTGATAGGGAACATGGCACACCCCAGCAGATCCCAGAAGCCATTGCGTTAAACATGAAAGAGAGACCAAAGAATCTGTGTTCCAAACTGTGACGTTTTTGCTGTTTGCCAACATAGATGAAAGGTCTTTTTGAGACATTTTATGGTCTAGGATTGCTATTCAAAGGTTTGTAGTGACCCAATCATCAAATTATGACATCAAAAATTCACCTCTGATAAACAACGTCCTAGTAGCTCAGTGGTCAGAGCATTCTACCCTGATAGCTGAAGGTTGTGGGTTCTGGCCTCGCGCTTGACGTACGATGAGTCTTTCAGGGTTTGAATATAAATCACTTTCCATTTCTAGACAAATCGGACATAACTGAGGGGTCCCAACGGTTTGATAGGTGTTCTTTAAACCACGAATAGTGGATTGAAAGAAAAGTAATTTGGGACAAAATTATCTACAAGCAAAGCCTTCCTATCACATTTCTCTGATTTCTAGCCTTGCAAACCAGATCGATGTGAGTTTGTTTCATAAAAAAGCACGAGGAAAGTGCATTATTCTGACGTAAAAGCTACTTAATAACTATTAAATGCTTGTTAGAATTTACCTATTTTTGCTTGAATGGCCAAAGTCAAATCTATAATTGAATTGTCTCAAGATGATAAACAAATCTTTTATGTGAGGGTCTCTCTTTTATCCTATCTTCCAACAGGTCCTTATGACATCCATTTCCTCCACCTTATTTCTTGTCCTTCTCTTCATCTTAGAATACCCATCCTGTTTTAGGTCTCTCGTCAGTTCCAGTATTTTCTACTCCGTTTGCCATCTATCCTTGCTTCACTCGCTTTCTTTAACTACTCGTTTTTAGTCATGTATCCAATCCACCTCTTTTTAGTTTTGACGTTGCTTTCCAAGAGTTGTATCTATTATCATTTATCTGACATCGATATCTGCTTAACATTAATGTAGGTAGTAAGCAAAGCATTTCTTTCTATCCAGGGAAGATGATGGAAGTGTTATGGCCATATGATTTCGAAGAGAATTTCTGTCACTAAAATTGTTGCTCATTATGAGCAAGAAGTATCAGACAAAAGCTTACCCTGTTTACAGATGCAGCATGTTTTAAAGTAATCGACAGATCTATGTCCTTTCGGAAATCTTTGTAGCTTCTAACTTTATAGAGAGGGGGGAACGTGGGCAATAAAAAGCTCTAAAACTGCTATAGGAGATATACAAGAGTTTGTAAAAGGGTAGTAGCAGCTTTGTTAAAAGAAGAGCTCTAGAAACTGACATGCAATTATACTTTGTGTCAGTTTACGAATATTTTAAAAAGCATATCAAAAGTGGAACAGTACGTTTATACATAAATGCATTGATGTCAAATAAAACAATATCGAATGCCAAACTGATGAAACTATCAGTTTCAAGTAAAAATTGAGTGTTGAATCTCCCTGGCAACTTTAAGGGTGCAGAATTTTGCTAACCATACAGTACCTAATGATCTAAAGAGCAATAAGTCTGCGAGACATTGTAAAAATGATACGATATTCTTTAGTTTTAAAGACATGTTTCGACTGAACTTCAGTCATCTTCAGTTAGTTACAAATAATTCTCTGAGTCTTGAAATTTATTATCTACGCTATAGCACTAAAACAATATAGGTAAACAATTTTATCAAAGATTCTGTTCAAATTAAAAACATACAGTACCTCTTGTTGTTTCAATAGTTGATTGTAAGAAAATGGAATGTGTTAGGATCATTGGTTTTGTACTGTACCCCAGTAGCAATTATTTTCAGTTTTTTGGAATTTTGAAATGGATCTTTAAAAGCCTTAATACGACCAATGAAATAATAAATTTCAAACATCCGGTATTGTAGATTTGCAATTTATGGTAAAGACAAAATGAAAAACATGTTTCATAATGAGCTTTGTGAATCAATCAAATTAACACCATCTAATAAAAAGACTCATAGAAACATGTTACCTGGCTTACTCCTACATCTCAATTCCCGTTCTCGACAACATATGACGTCACTGTAGATTCGACTCTTAAATGAATACTGTCATAATTTGACGTCACTGTACCTTCATCTGACGTCACTGAATGGCTTTAAAACTTACACTCAATCAAAGTCGTTTTCACTTTTGCTATTCCACTTAAAGTGACAAGAAGCAAAGGTTCTGTTACTGACGAAACTGTAACAATATGTTGAAAAAGCAGAAGAAAAGAAAAAAGGGAAAAAGAAAGCAAGCGCAAAAGCAATCTTTGAAAGCAGCAACTGTGCCAAAAAGAAGTGGATGCAGTTCTTTTAGTTTCTTTTTCTGTGTATCCTGCAGAGAAAGAAATGGTGAAGATGATACGTACAGGCGTCTTGTGCAAGAACAAGTAGACAATGATAGCAACGATTCGGTCAATCAAGGACAACATTTCCATGGGATATCACAAGAAAATTGTTTTACTTTTGTAAACACCCATGCAGAAAATGGAGCTACAAGCAACCAGTCTTCTGCAGGTGATTCACTTAACATCATAGGGTGCGACCTACCAACTCAATTAGCATCGGGCCAAACGAGGAAGATAATTAATCGGCGTAAAGGAAGAAAAAGGCTTGTTAAAGATGTTGCTAACAAAAGTATTGAAAGACCATTCTCATGTGACCATGCAAACATTTATCCGTTGCCGGTAACTGCAGCGAAGACAGCGCTAACGCCTACAACCTACACCATGGATATCGTACCTGCCATTTCACTCTTCTTTCAAGGACAACCTGCGAACTTTGGTCGCACTCCTCTATCGTTGATGCACTTGGATGTAGTCGAATCCATGAACAATATCATCGCATTTTGGGGGAGATGTTTGGTGGAGGCTCGCAGAAGCTTTATAATACCCCAGGACAATGCACTTCAAGCCTTGACTCCCCTTGACTTTTCGCGTCGTTTTACAATGATCCAGGGATCTGTGGATGCAATCTACACTTTGCCAAATGAACTTCCAATGTCATCAGAAGTCAGCAGAGCAATTTGGCAGTCTAATGAAATATCCCTCGCATCATTTGTAATTGATGTCCAGTTTATGCAGTGTTTGATGCCAAGGTTTAACTGGAATGGGGTTTTTGCCTGTGCAAATAGCATACTCTTCGACATTAAATACCTACCGCACTTTGACAGCTTCCGTGCCTGTGCAAAGTATGAAGTGAGTTGTGAAATGCGATCATACATATTTGAGTGGAAAGCAGGGAAAATGATGCAACAAACAGAGCACCAAGAGATGTTCTGGGGTCTTGATTCTGCTAAACGAATCCTAGAACGGAATCCGTTGGTATTCGGGCCAATCTTTGATGCTTTTGGTCGTCTCGGAAACGCGCATTTCTTGGTAGGAAATAAAAGTCATCAACTAATGAGAAAGTGCAATTCATTTGCAATTGTTAACTATTCTCATGGAGCCAACAAAGTGATATTGGCACTTTATGAAAACACTCTGCATGCTCCAGACGACTTCATCACCAGCCAATTTATGGGATGGAAGATTCACTGTGGCTTGTTTGGCAACATAATACTCCCAAATACACAACTGGAAGTTAAATTGTGCGAAAGGAGAACCGTACAAGGGAATATCATTGCAAATGATAGAGCTATTTTGGCAGGATCCCACTTGGCAATTCCATGGAGACCCTTAGAAGTCATGTTTGTGGACACAATAATAAAAAGTGTCAAATCTCGATGGGAGAAAATACCGCCTACCTCACCCAATGACCTTGGAAAAAATGACCTAGTTCATTTGACTGACGAAAAGAGGCCTCTAACGAGATCACGCAATGTCATCAATTTTCCGAGTCACAGTGCTATGTTCAGAAAGGTTAAACGTCAAATTGCACAGGCAGTAGCCAGGTACACCGATTTGACAACAAAGAAAGGATTTAGACTTCAAGATGCTGTCACTTCTGGTAAGCAATATTGAATAAGAAATTTAATATAGATAGATAGATAGATAGATAGATAGATAGATAGATAGATAGATAGATAGATAGATAGATAGATAAATAGATAGA
>JANTCA010058267.1:0-16967 GCA_024741275.1 Chironex yamaguchii
ATATCGGAATAGTTGGTCAAACATCAGATTTGTGAACCATACGTTGCCTGTTTAAATTCGACTGTGGTTGGAATTTCTGACGACTTGGCTGGAAGAAATGCCGTATAAATGATTTTCCCTTTAAAGAGTAACTGGTCAGATTTTACAGTAAATACAGTAAATGAGTCAAACGTTTAGGTCAAATGATATCAATAAAAGATTTTGCATAAAGACAGTGGCCTCGACTGTGTGCAGGTAAATTATAACTCCGCAATTTACCCCCTGTACCCCACACCCACACAAACCTCTTACATTTTTATACAAACAGTACCTGTAAGTAATCATGTAAGTAAGCAAGTAGGTAAGGTAATTAAGATGGATTCTATCGCCCTGTCTACTCGGTGGGGTATTTTCATCACAACTACAGAGAAACTGACCGTTGGCTTGGTAGACTTCACTTTCTTGGCGATGGGTACATCATCAGAATCTTCGCTTGAATCTTCGGAAATTTTCCTTTTCTTCTTCCCTTCTGCAAAGAATAACAAGCATTTACAAGAACCAAAGAGAAGTGTTCACTACAAACAGACGTTAAATAGATTGCGTATCGAGTAATCTTCTGAAAGGCACGATTAATGACAATAAGCATTCATTAGTATGTAACGCCTATTTCAAGAACCCCTATGAATGATCTTAAGCACAAACTAATTTATACGACAGACCAGTACACTTACATAAAGAAAGAAAGACACTAAATACTAGTCAACCACAAGAAATGCACTTGCATTTCAAAACCAGTCCTTCAACACAATACAGCATCATTTCTTTCAGTCCAAAAATAACAGGCACCAATTCCGTGCTGTTGCTTGAGGTAAGAGCAGATACGAGAACAATCAAGTAGCTCCAGGGGTTCTACGATCGCCATTCCTGCAGAGTTGGCTCCTCGCGCCGACCTCCAAGTAACGGCGTTGCTCGGTCTAAAGTCAGTGAAACGACACGCCAGGAAAAAGTGTGATGGGCTCCTTCTCTCAACATCTGCAAAGAACCCGAACCTCCAAGCATTCTGTAAATGTCATCACAACAAACAGCAGTCATGGAGCGGTATGACGCAAGTGGTCTTTACACCATTTGAAGCTTGGCTCCCCCACAAGGCATCCTCAATTGGCATCCAGAAGATGCAAATTTAGTGAAAAAGAAGGGGCACTGGCGACCGTTGACCTTACCGATCGTTTCGGCCACTTTGCGGATCCAAATACACGGCTGCCACTTGGACACGACGATGGAAACTCATCGTCTTCAATAATTACAGTAATAATACAAAGTTGCCCCACCGTCCTCACATTGCTACTCGTCAACCAAAGCATTTTTACCCGTATCCAGGACTCACTGAAGGAGGTCAAGCAAAAGGAAAGATAGCCTATACAACAAACTAGCATCGGTGTTCACACTTGTAGCCGATAATCCTATCAAAATCAACAAATCCAATAAAGACTACGTACCTTTTTTCTGGGGTGTCTTTGAAGGAGTTGAGGCCTCTTTTTTCTTAGATTCATTTTTCTCTTTTTTTTCTATGCGTACAGGTGTCGCTTTCTTTTTCTTCTCTTTGCCCTTACTTTCAGCCTTCGATGGTGCTTTTGGCTTCGGTGACTATCGAAAGAAACAGAAAAATGCCACTGTCCTAGACTGGACATGGAACAAAACGACTACAAATAAATGATCATAATGAAAGAAAAGAAGACAGAAAAAAGGTGAAGGTGTGGACTGGCAGTGCCAGTAGTACATAAAATGTTTTAACATCAAGTACCATATTCCACATTGATAGGCACTGCGCCTATAACAAGTAAAAATTGCAAATTCCTTACAATTTTGAAAAGCCCAACTGTTCGGTATATGCACATGCGCCTATAGAATTTCATTTACTGGCGCAGTATATCTCTTTCGTAAAAAAAGTGGTGTGTATTTTTTTCAGGATGAATTAATTACGAAGATGCTTTTCAGATGTATGCCTGACCAGGCAAAAACATTCGTATAAATATTCGGTGGCTAAATTGAGGTGGGTGTCGTAGCAAAGCGTGAAAATCGAACAAAAAATAAACTGGAAGTCCCATGACAGTACTACGAAAAAGGACCACAATATAGTGTAATCAATGCCGACTCCATAATTGACGATATCCTAAAGCGTTGTAATATTTCAAGGTGAGATAAAAGGTGGCAGTGCATTTCGTTGAGTACTTATTCCCTCGTTTTCAACAATACCCTATTTGTAAAATTTGTACGGGACAGAGACGCATACGTCCTTAAATGGCATACGCCTATAAATCGGGCAACAGGGTATCACATATCAAACGTCTTCAGACCACTCCAACTTCATATTCCCATATAATACTGCGAATATTTTGTCTTAAAACTTACTCGTCCAATTAGTAATGGAAGTCTGTCTACTCGAAGATCTACTGTTCTTGTACAATACAGCACAATAAGTTAATAACGAAAACATGTTGACGTCCACCAATAGATGGGCATTTAACATTTCATTTGCTACCAAAGAACTCGCCAACTAAGGTCCTTTGTTACTTGAACTACCCGAAGTTCGAGTCAACATTTATTAATGTATTAAATGTATTTGGCTTCGTAGAGAGACAATGCATCGGATTCGGTCAACTAAACACTGATAAAGGACGCAAGATTCGGTACAGGACAGGAAGTAATAAGCAAGAAGGCGGAGTGGGCTTCATTGTGCACAAGAGTATCATCATGTCTGTTCTGAGTTTTACCACAATAGACGAGAGAATGGCCAAGATTCGCACTCCTGTAGCACCATTCAATATAACCATCATACAGGTGAACGCATCCACCACTGCACAAGAAGATGAGGAGATGGAGGCCTTCTACGGCAATCTGGAAACTGCTTGTTAAGTAAAACTGACATCTATAAAGCTTTTCGTCTGACACTGATCTCATAGATTCGTCAGGATACAGTAACAAAAAACATAGCAGAATTTGTAATGTAAGGTAGGGTCGAAAATTGACCAATAAGAAAGCAACGAACTAAGTATTGAGCCAGAAAAGATAAAGAGAGCAAGTCATAGGGCAAGATTTACAAAGTCGCAGGGGCTAAGATAGAGAGAAGAAACATTTTCATAATTTGAAATTCTCTTTGCTCGACTTTCGAAACACAGTCCTACTTCTGAAAATTAACTTTTCTCGCCAAAAGGTAGACTTACGAACTTAGCCCATGTTTATTGTGGTACTCCCATTAACTTGACTGGTTTCTGTATGCACCGAGAGCACTTCCAGACAGAAAGGTCACTCAGGTGGAATGACAAGATCCTAATCACTAAGCCCGACAAATGATCTGGAGTAATCATAATCAATAAGCAGGACTACATAACAAAAACGAATAGTACTTTAAACGACCCTTCAAAATCTGAAAGAATTGGTGATGTGCCTAATTGCGACAATACAGCGGGACTCGAAATGCGTTGGCAGAGGCGACTTTTAGAGCTTGGCAAGGAAGAACATCTATCTCGCACTGCGCATGTAAAGGCTCCTTAAAATACACGAAGAAAATGTTCCTCTTGAGACCCATTTTATCAATCGTTGGTTCAGCTCAACATAAACTAGCTAAATGGCTATCTGAAATGCTTAATTCAGTTTCACAATTCTACTCTACAACTTGCTTGCAAGATTATTTTACTTTTTATACGTTTATCCGAAACTATCGTTTTGACTGTCAATCATTTTTGACGTCCAGATTGAAAAGACTGATGCTGCCTTAATAACAAGCACTTACAGAAAACCCACATATACTGGTAATATCTCAGATGGGATTCAATCAGTCGTAAACTACGTAAGGTCAACTTAATTAAAATATTAGTTCACAGGGCAGTTTCTATGTATTCTGAAGAATCTATGTGATCAGTGTCAGACGAAAAGCAAGACTAAAAAATTGTCCAGGGTGACTGGAATGCAAAAGTGGGCATAGAAGCCTACAAACAGTGGAAGTAAAATTTATTTTTGGGTCAACAAACGAGAATGGTTTGAGACTGCTATAGTTTGCACAGACACATGAGTTCACACTGGCCAACAAGCACTACCCTCATAAAAAATCTAGGAAAGCTACATAGCATTCACCTAAAGGACAGATTGACAACCAAATTGATTTCATTCTGACACCCAAAAGATTCAATCAAGCATTAACTTTTCAAACACTAGAACTTTCTTAACATACGGATGCTGAGGGGGAAGGAAAAAGGATTGTACCATAACTCCATCGATTTTAAAAATGCATTTGCTCTTGTGTGGCATGATGGGCTCTGGTAGGTGATGACAAACTCCGGCATTGATGGCCGATTGATTTAAAAGGTAGAAAAGCTGTACGAAAGCTCTAGGAGTGTTGTGTTCCTTAACGGAAACACTGGAGAAAGCTTCAAGACATCTATGGGGTTGAGGCAGGGCTGCCTTCCTTCATATATGTGCATCAATTTGTTACTGGAGCAGATCATGCTGGAGGTATTCCATGACCAAAAGTCCTGAGTCAAGATAAACGGTAGGCTTTTCAGGACCTTACGGTGTGCAGACAATATAGACCTTCTTTTGCAGGAAGTGAGGAAGAGCTGCAAGAGCTAACGACAAAACTGGATACTGTTGCCAGTGCATAAGGCCTGGAAGTCAGCACAGAGAAAAGCAAAGTGCTGGTGAATGAAAGAGGTACAGTCACAACAAATATAGTCATGGGAGTGGGAGGCACACAGCTGGAGCGGCAGAGGGTAAGAGCAGAGAGGAGATTAAGGCACGGATTACTCAGCAACAGCAGCCTTTGTAACACTTGACATCATTTAGAGAAGCAAGTTTATAAAAAAAGACGAACGCAGCCCTGTTTAAGAGTCTTGTAACACCAATTCTTCTGTATGCCTGCGAGACATGGACCCTTGATGTGCAAATGGAGCAGACGACATAGAACACCTTTTGGTGTTTCATACAGGGAACACAGAACGAATGTTAGTGTGCGAGAGCAGATTGATGAGGAGGCAGGAAAGCAAGACAATATCACCTAGCAAGTCAGAAGCTGAAGTGATTTGGGGCATCATACCAGGTGAAGAAGTCTTACAAAAGTCTGCTTGCAAGGGATTGTAGTGGGAAGGAGGAGAAGAGGAAGGCCAAGGAAGTGTTCGGTGGACAACAGCACAGAGTGAAGAGGTCTGAATGTGGCTGAGGCAACAAGGGAGGCTGAAGACAGAGCCGTGTGGGGGAGAATGGTTAAGTCAAAAAGATGCTGTGATGTCGACTGTGAAGTGATCGGCTTAAGTTTCTAAGAGCCAAGCCACCAGTGCATAATCAAAATAATTCAAAATAAATATGAACTAAGTAGAAATAAGTGAAAGCTGCGCCTCTGTTGCCTCATGTAGTGGATTTGAAGAATATAAACACAAAACTAAGGGTTATGGAGAAGTTACACTCACGTTTGTAGAAAGTACAAACGGTCAACATATATACGCCCACAGACATTGCCAAAGGACAGGAGAAAAGGAAACAGAGGGGCCAAAATATAAAGTTTGCCTACTTTTTTGCATAATATTGTATAAGTATAATAACCCCCTCTTTAACTATATATTTAGAGCACCTAATAGAACTACGTGGAAGAAGGAAGAAACCGCTGGTAGATTTGTGCAAAAATTTAAATGCTTCTATTAGTGAAATAGGGGCAAAAGTGTATCCTAATATATTTATCCTAAACAGTCCTTTCAAAGGTGAAATAAAATACCTTCTCAGCCTTCGGCACCTGTTTCTTCTCAGATTTCTCTTGGCTTTTCTTCGCAACTTTCTTTTGTTCCTTTGGTTTCTTTTCCTTTTTACTGGGCTTCTTGATCTCTTCTTTTTCTTCTTCTTCTTCTTCCTCCTGGTCCTCCTCCTCAGCATCTGCTTGTTCCTCCTCCTCTTTGGCGTCCTCTTTTTCCTCTTCCTCCTCCACGGGCTTCTTTTCTTCATCTTCCTCATCAATATCACTATCGCTGTCGTCGTCACTGTCAACAATACTGTTGGACGCTTTCTTTGGTTTGGATGGCTTCTTCTTATTAGAGGTCTGTAAAATATAGATAAAAGCATTGTTACTGTGTGCTCAAGTGGTCAAAATAAGCTTCATCAGGCACTAGAGATCAAATGTTTATCACGAGCCCCTTGCAATATAGGCGAGCTCTTCACGATAACGCCGTCACAGAAGGTCGTGTCAAAGCAAAAACAATGTATGTATGTATGTATGTATGTATGTATGTATGTATGTATGTATGTATGTATGTATGTATGTATGTATGTATGTATGTGTATGTATGTATGTATGTATGTATGTACGTATGTATATATTTATGGCCTGCTCCATCAGGCATATAGTCCAAAGCCTTCCTTGCTGTCCCCGTTCTTGGCGAAAGACGTAGCAATTTTGCATAAGTCTCCAGACGAAATCATGAATCGCTGGTACGAGCACTTTAGAGATCTCTTCCACAACCCATCGGCTGTTGATTTTGACGCAATAGACAGCATCCCTCAGCGTGATACCTGCCATGAACTTGATGTTGAACCAATCCTTGGTGAGATAGTATGGCAACGAAGCAGATCAACTCGAGCAAGGCTCCAGGGCTTGAAGGTATACTTGTTGAGCTCCTCAAAAATGGCGGGATCTCCACACTGCAATTCATTCTTTGGTCTTATCTGTTTGGAGAGGAGATCCTGTTGCCCAAGACTGGGTTGATGTATGTCTTGTCATGCTTTACAAAGGCAAAGGCAAAAAGTCTGTCTGCGGTAACTATCGTGGTATCTCTCTGCTCGAGGCTTCGCTAGGCTTCTTCTCAATCATTTGGAGAAACGCATTTGCCGTTCTGCCATTCCTGAATCGCAATCTGGGTTCAGAGGTGCGAGGCGCAATGTTAACATGTTTTTTTCTGCCACGCAACTGGTTGAGAAATGTCTTGAACAACGCATGCCACTTTGTTTACCAGACCAAGGCCTTCAACAATGTTAACCGTGAAGCACTCTGGGAAGTTTTGTCAAAATTCGGCTGTACTACTGCATTCATTGATACGTTCAAGCAACTACACCGTAACATAAAAGGGCGTGTGAACTTTGATGGCCGACTATCTGAAGAGATCCCCATTGACAATGGCGTGAAACAGGGTGACATACCCGGACCGGCACTGTTCTCTCCGTACCACACAGCCGTAATGTGGTACGCTGTTTACTTCCGCTTTAGAACCTCTGGTAGAGTGTTCAACTTGATTACAAGACAAAACACTTGTGTTGGTCACGATGGTTTCGTCAGAGAGCTTCCTTATTGCTGATGATGCTGATCTTGTGGCACACTCACCAGAGGACATGCAGAACATGTTGGACCGCTTCATTTTTTCGACTGCAAAATCGAAAGGCGTGCAAATCACTGGCAGGCTTGAAAAGCCATCTACGGTCATATGGACGACAGATGGACGAAGGAGTGGCGACGGTCGGACAAGAAGAAGCAATCAACATGTATGTTGTATTTACATGTATATGTTAGACTTAAATTTCCAACCTTGCTGTCTAAGTTAGAGTAGGATACAGAACAAAAAGGTCAAAAGCTACTTACACCAGAGGGTTTCTTTTTCTTCTTTGAGGTTTTTGCTGACAAGACAAAAAAATTACAAAATAAGTACATGCACATACTAGAATGAATTAACATTTTATCACTACCGTAATCAATGCTTCAGCCGTCTATGTAACAGTTTACAAACTCTTCCGCAAGGCAACTGTGATGATCTCTTGAAATTAGCAATACCAAATCTCGTCCAAGGAAATACAAGAATTGGTATACCTATGTACCTTGTGTTGTGTGTGTTCAGTCTTGTTCAACCAATTGATCACACTGGTGTAGTTACTGCACATAAGCTCCGCACGCGATAATGTGCAGTATAAACCACAGGTCGACAATACTTAGATGAGTGATTGCAAAAGGCACTGTTGCATAGCCCGTGATACTTTTAAAGTTTCAATTTGTACAGGGCCGAGTCAAAGTTTCGCAAGTCTTCCTCTCCGACAATAGTTGGAAGTTGCAATTATTTATATCCTGTTTACCATACTCTAGGACCATGGTAGAATAAAATTGGATAAGCGAGAAACCAAAATTATCTACAAATACTTACATTTTGCAGCTGGAACAGGCTGACAAAAAATACAGAATTTAGGTGTCATAAGATGCGAATGAGTCAAAAATACGAGAAAGCCGTTAATAAATGAGATGAAAAAGCCGTTAACAAATGAGATTATATAAGCAAGATTTAAAATCCATGTAGCTAATACTCAAAGATGACATTTTTAAATAACACGATTAATCAAAGCCACGCAATACGGAAACGAACAGTATGCAGTAAATAAAGTGGCATTAGTCTGTGTAGGTATATTAAAAACTAAAATTATCAAATGCGACTTAAGCATTAAACCTTAATATGAAAGACGCAATGAACCATTCATTACTAAGAACAGAGAAAACGCAAGTACATGCTCTTAAAATTAAACTATTCGATTAGTTTACAATTTTGAACATCAACGTAACTTATGACCTATCATCTTCACTTTAGAAAAAGACGGAAAAGTTGTACAGAGGAAGCTGTCGTAATGTTAGTCACCCGAACATGCATTGAGATGTCGACATGTTTGGGTTAAGTCAAATACAGTAAATGTATGATTGGCCACGAGACAGACATAAGCCATTATAGGTAAAAAATTCGTGGATGGTTCGTTCTCTTTTTCAAAAGAGCTGTGAAATTACAACTTTGTGTATTTTGATAGTTATAAACTAACCTCACAGCACTACAGTTTCTTGCATCTTTGACCGAGTCAGTTACATTTAACTTAAATACAGTAATGTTAAAGTCCTCAAATAGAGTCACTTATGATCGTCTCTGGAAATGTGCCGATCAATCCATGCAGACATCGTTTCCATGACAATATTCGGTATACCTCCACTCAAAACTGTCAGAAAGAGCGCAGGTAGAAAAGGCACAGAGACAGAAAGTTAAGTTACTATTAGTCTCAATATATGTGCACTTGCCACAACGACGTTTCTATACTCGGTTGAGAAACGTAAGGCGAACACGCGCGTGTTTGCTTGCCCGTTTGTGCGCAAGTTTCTGATATTACACCAGCAGTGATTTTTATCATCATATAATGGGCGCAACATTCAAGTTTTTAAAAATGCTAGCCTCTGACAACAGCGTTACGTCAAAGAGAGGCAACAAAACAAGTGGCAAATAGAACTCCAACAATATGTGATAAATAATAGTTCTCTTGGCTAACCTTTCCAGAGTTGTATGGTTCCATCAGAAAAGTCATTACCCTCTCTTTTAAATCTTCCTGTCGAAAAAATACGTAGAAATACGAAAGTTAAACGCTGATGATTGGGTATAAAAGCAGAAAACCAATAAGAATGATGAATTGGCGATAAGATAGATATGGTAATCAATGAAAGTGAAATAGGGCTCTCTGATTATGGCCCGACTGGACTCCAACTTGTTCTACTTACCCTGCAGACGCTCTGGGCAACCAAGTTACCAGCATCAAAAGTATACATTTTTCACTCGCGTTACCTAGTCTCTAACGGGGATGCCTTTAGACAGCAGATATAATACTTTGCTTGACTAGAAGAGGGCAGCAACAGTAATGCTACGTGCTAGTCTTCTGGCAGCTGTAAGTGCCTACTACAACTACTTCCCTTGGCGGGAACTTTAGGACTTTGAATTAACTTTATGGACTCACAGGCACCATCAAAATGTATCATATTGAACAAAAAGGGGTATATAAGTGACTCTGGCTGGCTATTTTGAAGGAAGGAGAGTCTTATGGTACATCTGCTGTAATATTTCAAGGTTAGTATGATACTGACAGGTAGTCATATTGCAACGGAAGTATTCGTATTCCCGTGGAGAAGACTGCAGTTATATTTTTTTGTTTGCATTGGGAATAAGCACTGCAAAAGTTGATAGGCAATGGCAATGTAACTGTTTTGCAAACAATGCAATATAAGAACTATATACTTTACTGCCACATTTTCTCAGGCAACTGTTGCGGTTCTACGATGTGCAGATCTAAACAATTGATATATTTAGTGAGTTCTGAAAATAGGAACTCCCCTTAAACTGAACTTACACCATACATTAACAAAGTATCCCTTTTCTACATTAGTCGATTAAAAAATGGAAAAACGACCTATCAAAGGCAGCTGCAGCCTGTACTCTATACTGCATATAAAATAATAATAACAAATATAATAACAAATATAATGACAAATATAATCGTCTTAAGACAAAAATTGAACTGCTGTACTCGATTAAGCTTGACAAGATAAGGCAACAGCCAACAAAAATAAGAAAAGTTCAATACATACACGTTTTCCTTTAGTTTCAAGAGCAAATAGCTCACATAAACGTTTAAGTCCAGTTAACGTAAACCTGAAAAACCAGTTAAAAAATCAATGCAAAATTAATATTAAAATCAATGCACAAAATAATATTAAAATCAATGCAAAAATTAATATTAAAATCAATGCAAAAATTAATATTAAAATCAATGCAAAAATTAATATTAAAATCCATGCAAAAATTAATATTAAAGTTGTATGCAATTGATATCTGTCTATCTGTCAACAGCGTAGTGTTTGAGTAAGCAACAAACGTGCGGCAATTACTAAAATGCAGAAGAATAATGAAACCAAGCTTGAGCCATGAGATGAAGCCGCTTTAGATGATACAATTACACTGGCGGACATGCACAATAAATGAAGGGGTCCTACAGACAATTGGAACCAACATAGGGTTATCCACGATCAAGAAAAAGAAGCAAAACCTTGATCTCACTTATGAAGGGGATAAGCGCCGGAGAGAGTAATTATAGCCAGCTTAAAACCAGACTCAAGACGTTAAGGTAGTTAAAGAAACATATGGTTGCCAAATTCCAATACAAGGTGTAATCTTAGCCTACCACAATCAATGTCCTTACAACATCCAAGTTCTTATTCCTTAGACAGTTTCATCGATCAGTTTCACTTTAACTCTTCACAAGTGCTCGGCCATATAAATACTCTCCTCCATACAGAAAATGTTAAATGGCATTGAAAGACAATGGTGACCTGAATCCAACTTCACCTTCAGAGATTTTGGCACATGTGATGTGTTGTATCTGCAACGTGACAAGTTAAGCTGAGTATTGACAGACTGATGCATTTACTTATATCTTTACCACACCGAATTGATTGTGATAGCCAATCAGATTTGTTTTATCTTTCACTTCAACCATTCTTTCGGCCATGCTCAGCATCCAATTTAACTGAAACGGATCACGCATCTAACCACATTATGTCTTTGCAAGTAAAAGTATGTGTCATTAACAGTGTGTACTGTAAAAAAGAAATAGGTATAAATAGTACTGACCTTTCAAGCCTCTCCTCTTTGTTATTATGGTACTTTGAATCCTAAAGCAAAGACAAGTATACAATAATGTATGAGTTTTGAAAATGGCAGATAATACAAAATAATGTATGCAAATAATATATCTTTGTGACCAACATTCCTTTAACCAAGGAAAACCTTACATTACCCGCCTAATTGCTCAGTTGATTGTCTAAAATTATTTACTCACACTATCACACTATCAAATAAAAATGTTCAACTTTAGTACCTTTTCAAAAGGGAATCCACAGAAATTTCTAATGTTTTTCTTGACTTCAAATTGCTGAAAGAAAAACAGAGCACTGAGAAACAGAACACAAAAAAATGTGGTCTAAAGACCATTACACCGCATT
Source organism: Chironex yamaguchii (assembly GCA_024741275.1). Lineage (NCBI taxonomy): Eukaryota > Metazoa > Cnidaria > Cubozoa > Chirodropida > Chirodropidae > Chironex > Chironex yamaguchii. The sequence goes on from JANTCA010058267.1 coordinate 11,795, forward strand.
TGATTACTTAAATCCATGATAATCTTTCAATTATTTGGCTTTAATCATTTGTCTTTACCAATACAAATTGACTATTTTGTAGATTGTCAAAATACAACATTTTGCTTCACAGTTAAAAGTCAAATTCCAAACATTTTTTACACATTTACGTATTCTCTCTTGATAATCCCGCAGGCGGCTTTGATGAAAGAAAATATTGATGTCAATTTTGACAAGGAAATTATTGCAGAAAAAGAGAACTAGAAACTATTTATGAAAATGTGTTTAACTTGACTTATGTTCAGTTTATATTCTAGGTTTTTTCAAAATATAGCTTTGTAAAGTTTGATATTGAAATCTTTCTTCTTCCAAAAGAAGACTACTTCCTTTGGCCATTACTTGTTGAAAATTTAAACCTGCTCTCTAAAAGCTCTGATAATCCTGCATTTGAGGTGGGCTCCATAAACCCTCAGTGGGACTAAGAGAGAAAACAGTACTCATTCAGCAGATAGCAACCACTATCAACATTTAATTGCTCTAAACGCTATGTTGTCAATTATCTTTTTATCTTCAAGGCTTTTTAGGCACCTAAATATTTTAAAAGCTGGCTATCTATGGGTACACCACTGCAATAGACGGCTTTATGGGGGCCAAATTTGCCTCTTCTTTTCATTAAAATGGATTTCAAGCTCTGGTACAGAAAAAGCTGGATTCTAAATCCAAGGTTTGGTATTATGAAACATGAGTAAAGAGTACAGCAATGAGATGCAAAATTTACAAAGATGGATGACAGCCAATGAAAAAGTCATTTGAATGTGCAACACAAGTATGTCATCAATTCATGATTTTTGTCTAAATCAATATGTAATCAATACAACTGAACAAAAATATTGCAAAAGGAATTTTGTTATTTTTGGAATTCTAAGCTTTGCTCACGTTGCTAGAACATGACTTGGTAGTTGTTTGTTAATAAAATACAATCTGCTGTAATTCTGGCAACTATTACTCTGAAAAACCTGTTACAAACAACATATTTTGTGTTTGTATTTAATTCATGGCATTCCTTGCTGCTAAATGTGTACAATTGCATACTATGTGTGTGTTTTATAGCACGCAAGGCGATTTCCTCGTGACAAAGACTGCATTCAAAATATATTTATTTTTGTATCACTTACATACCATTAGTTTCAAAACTGCTACCCACTAAAGGGACTGATGTTTAAAAATCATTGCGACTTGTCACAAGGATTTGCTAAAGTGAATACCATAAAAAAATTCCTCAAATTGCCCTCCTCCCCAGAAAAAGCCCTCCCATAGAACTATAAATTGTTAATAAGCCCCCTTCAAATAAGCCCCGACTGCTATCAAGTTGATTTTTGCCATCTTAGGTTCCCAATGGCATTTTATTGAGTCACAACAAAAAATTCATGCATTTGGCAATGATATTACTGATTACTGATTAAAATATACAAGGTCTTTTAACAATGCCTTCATTATGTTCAGCGAGTTTGAGACGATTTTGTTTTTCTGGCAGTTTTGTCAATATCTACGCATGCGTTTGGTTCACTGAATAAGCAATATACTTCACTTAACCAATTTTCTCGTTTTCTTTTTTTCCAGTAATGACAACAATCATCGTGTTCATTCTTCTAGCATCGAGAAAATAATTTATCAGTTGAGAAATTTTAACCAAAATATGAACAACACACTACAGTCATATCACATGGCCTCTTCCCAATCATCCTTATTAAACAACAGTTCTCATACCTTGGGGCACCATGTCTCCTTATATGACGCACTGGAGCTGTAAATTCCACTTTGTAATTCACATCGAAACATACTTGTAGTCCTCTCGCAATTTTATAATCAGTAGGAAGCAATTGTTTTACCAAATCAACCACAGAGATTAGAGACTAACTTTTGCATATCAATTGTTCTTTTTTATTATGAAAAGAAATTTAAAAAAATAAATTAAGTGGCATGTTTCAGATAATTTTATAAGCCTCCCCGTCGTACTACGCTGTCATCCAAAAATATCAAAAATACATAAGCCCCTAAGGGGCTAACTCGAGAGTTTACAAGAATGATCTAGTACTTATTTCACATGAGACGTGTGTCTTAACACAGGCAATGACAACAGATGGGTTGAAAACCTAGAAACATTTACATCTGTTTTATATATTTTTTACTTGTTTTATTATCTGTACAATTCTATTGACAAAGATGCTCTGAACATCACAGGACCACTAAACAGTACACACCAACCACTGAATGCTAATGAAAATGCCAGAAATAGTCACATTACATGACAATATTTATCTGTACCTTTAAGTGCACTTTTTAAAAAGGATATCAGATGGCCCATAATCCATACTCCTCTTTAAACTTGTGTTTATTCGGTGCACTGTTCTGAAAGCATACTATTACCAGACTATTCATTTTATCTGCACATTTGGCAATTTGCAAGGAGCAAGCAAAAGTTGCTTTGTTAAAGATACACTTGTGAACACGTGTAATTAAGTAGCAAGTTTCTAAAATTAAGCATACTTGCTAGCAGAGTCAAGGAAATAAAAAAGGTATGCTTTTATTATGGAGATCGTACAAGCATATCCTCCATGACATACCTTTCCATCCCTGTTATACAGTAGCTTGTGTAATGGCTTGAGTTCATCAGCACTTGATCTGTTAATTTCATACTTCACTGCAAAATAACAGATAAATACACTTAAAATATTGCATGAAAGTACTTATGGGAAGGCATAACTTAGTCACTACTGACAGGCTCACACAAAAACACAGTTACCCACAATGCAAGGCTTGAAGATATATCTTGGATGTTTACACAAGCAATTTATCTTTAAAGAAGACATTCTAGGACCTACAATCAAAAAATGACACCCAGTTACTACATATAGACAACAACTGTATAACTGAATGCACAAACACAAAATAAAAATTTTATGCTAAAACCTCTTACCTCTTTCTATTTCACCAAGCTTAACTCCCTTTCCCTAAAAATAAATGTCAGAATAAATGTCAAATACCAAACATTCTACTAAATAAGCCAACAGGCAATATCAGAAAAACGAGCAATACCAAAAAAGCAACCTTTCTAGAAAATGTTTAGAAATTACCAACGCAGCAGAAAACACCATGGAAGGCCTTGAAAAGATACGAAAGCCTTTGAAAAGTTTGCAACTATATAGCGTGAGGGTAAGTTTGTGACCCAAGGTACTCCTTTTTCCCATTGGTAAATGGGTCATTCCATACCAAATCAACAAGCTATGACATCCACCGTCCCAGAATACTTTGTACGAATAACAGCTTGAAGATAATCATTATTTAAGCAAAATCCCAAAATTAAAATGGTAATTCAGTTTGGTTGTAGAGATAAGCAACTTTCAAATTATGGGGCCATTCCATATGAACTCAACCAAAGTCTGGAAAATCTCCCATAGTGACGGACTCGGATTTGGCCTAAAAAAATTTGAACTGGTATCTTAACATATATGATGAACATGTGCAAAATATTGTCAAAATTCTTAAGGGTTTTTGTGCTGTGGCTCTTCAAAATAGGGTGGTATAATCCATTTTTGACCCTTGTGAATCGTGCATGTTTAAGAACCGGCATATTTGGATGCTAATATCTTGGGGACAAAATATGTTGTGAGCTTGAAAAGTAGACGACTATCTGTGGAAAGTTTTTGGACAGTATTGAAATCATAATTCAGGAGTAAACGAGCTCCAAAAATGGCTCAGACTGAAAAAATACAATTTTAGACCAATTTTTAACAGTTAAAATCACAGCATAATCATTTATCCAGGACAACCTTTTTCCACACAATTGTATACATATCGTTATCATTTGGTCACATAATCAGATCATTTTCTCACCTCTTTCATATGAAAATAAATTTATGAAATGTACGCGTTTTTTCTCCCCATCACAGCTTGCATTTTAACTACTTTTTTGTCAGAAATGGAGAAAATGTGAGGTATTTCTACTCTAAGCACATAGATTCGATGGCATCCACAATTTAGTAAGTCAGTTTATCAAAAAATGTAGACAAAATTGAGTTCATAGCCTAAATGAAATAATGCTTAAGTGGAAAGACAAGCATGGTAAAGGAATGGTACATGTCAGATATCTACAGCTTAGATCAGGTTAACACCACAATTGATATGTGCTTTTAAGTAAATTTTACTTAATATTTGAGGTAAAATAAATATAAAACAGAAGAGAGTACCATCCCAGAATTTTAAAATATGCTATTATCTGCAAGAAATTGTACCTACAAAATTGTTCATACTGCAAAATCATGTCTACTGAAGGCAATGACTGTATCACACTTATTTTCATCAGCTGTATTTTTGGGGGCTGTTGTTTATGCTTGTTGAGGGACTGACAGACAATTCAAAATGGTCACAATAGCAGATTCAGCCTAAAAGACATAATTTAAAAGTTGCATTTCTCTGCAACCAAATTGAATTTCCCATTCAAATTTTGGGATTTTGCTTAAATGATAATGATCTAAAAGCTGTTATAAGTATTCTGGGATGGAGGGTGTCAAAATTATTTTTTCCTGGTTGATATGGCATGGAATGACCCATAAGATGAGGTAGATGAGAGCAAGAGTTTACAGCTTACCAGTTGCATAACACATTACTGAAGCACAACAGCAAAATGTCTAACAAACTTTAACATGGACATCAAATGGCCAAGGGATGGTTACTGACACTATTGTAGTTGTCAATGCCTTAAGATATAATGAATATAACAGCTAAAAGAACAGCACCAACTTACTTTGCTGTAATCAAATTCATCTGCTTTTGGTGTTGATGGCTTTGGAGATTCTAGTGATAACCTTGATATTGATTTTCTTTCCCTTTTTCCTTCTACAACAACAGGCTTGTCCAGCAGTCCTGTAAAACAAAACAGATACATTCTATATCAAAGTATATGTAACTGTATATATAGAAGTCAGGGGTGGTGCTGAGGGGTACTCAAGGTATTCACTGAATACCTATTTTTTTCAAAGATGTCCTTATATTTTTTTTAGCTACAAAATTCCTTTCCTGTAAGTAACTCTTGTAGACATAGATCTTCATTAAAAAAACCTTTCATGATGTCAGAAATGACATGCCTATGGTACTTCCTTTCTTGAGGATGATAATCCGTTCAGGAATTTTTATT
>JANTCA010058278.1:0-16967 GCA_024741275.1 Chironex yamaguchii
GACCGCAATGTTTTGTTTGAAGATCGATGGCATATTAGGTAGAGAGAGCCAGATGATTAATTATGTTAACACTATTAAGCAGATCTGAGCGAGGAGGAACTTTGGAGCTATGTCTGACAAATGTTCCTTTGGCAGGAGAGTAAAACATGCGGTTTATAGTAATTCTGTACACTGCCGCCTACAGCATCGTTGCTGAATGCCACTACCTTAGTGTATACGAGTTAGGAATGAAATCATTTTCTGGGCCCCAAATACCCGTTACTGTACCGTTGTTTTCATTTTAATGTAATTGTAATTTTAAGTAGCTGTTTTCTTTCTGACATTTTCATTTCAGAATTGCCACCCTTCATTTCGGAGTAGTATTCGTATTAAATCTTATGCCAATTCGGAGGAAAATAATGTCACTACGCTACCTATTAAGTCGAATGAGTGCTTTCCAGATACACTTAATTACCGTAAAATTCCTGTCAAGGCAACGTCAGAAGTAATGCTCATTGAAATCGAGGGTGAAAAATCGATGGCCTCGCTATCAGAGATTGAATTTTTTATTGGAAGAGATCACCCACCCGTTAGTCTTAGCAGTTTGTTGCAAGACTCTCCAAGATCATGGATTGTGTTAGACGAAACGCTGGGCAATGATTTGACACTGGATAAGGTTGTTATTAAAGGGTACTCGCATGTCGGTTTTGTTCAGTTAAATAGCATGCACTCACGAGTACAGATTGGAAGACTCGACTCTGATACAACTCCATATATCCACATTACAAAGGGGTTGACATTAGTAATAAATAGCACGGGTGGATCTGCTTTTACTTCGTCTGTTTTTGTTTATCAGGTAAGTCATCGTACTTGAGCTATTTTTCTTGTAGTTAGTAGTTAACATGCTATTATGATGAGAACTCTATCTAATAAGGGATGTCTTGTAGTGACCCAATCATCAAATCATTACCTCTTAAGTTCAACTGCCAGAAACAACGTCCTGGTAGCTAAGCCTGGTAGCTAAGTTGTCAGAGCATCTGCCCGGTGAGCAGAAAGTGGCGGGTTCGGCCGCTGACATGGACGTATTTTAGAAAAACAACAATTTAACTTTCTTTTCAATACAACTCGGTTTAACATCAGGGTCACAAAACATTCACAGTCTGCTTGTAGGGTACACACATTATCAGCTTAAAACCTTGGTGTATGAGCAGTATCTGATGGGTTATAAGGACTTTGATCAATTGTCCAGTGAACTTTTTGGTCCAGAGGTGTAGGAATTTTGTTGCAAGGGTATACGAAATTTGGTCTAGGGGTATTCATCGTCATTGTCAACGTCGTTGGTATCGTCACCAGCAAGATGATCATTGTCACGAATATCATTATCATCAATGTTGTCTCCATGGTCTTCTTTTTCACCATAATTGCCATCTTCACCATCATTACAAACGTCCTCGTCGTTGTCGTCTTTGTTTTTATTTGTCAATTATCATTTATAATAATTATGATCGTCTAATCAGTATTTTTATCGTTTTGTCTAAAACAAAAACAATTTTGGGCTGTGTCATTTGTTTATGTCGCTTTGTAATTTGTGCAAAGGTAAATGCCAATTGTCAGCCCGTTTTCGTAAATATTGTGGAAATCTTCTGATATGTTAACTTTTTCCCCTATTTAGAATGCTACTCTGGTTGTTCCACGTAAAACGGAAATAAGGTTGGCATCCGTACATCTAGAGGGGCGTTTAAATGGCATTGAAGACTTAACATTGTCATATGGCGGCATCTTAAACATGTACCGTAGGAGCTCAATCAACACAAATTTATTAAGTCATGCCGTCTTAAATACTCTGGAAATTCATAACAATGGCTCATTGTTTCAAATAGGTGACTTAGTGAGTTGGCTGCGTTTTAATTTAACGTCTGTATTTCATCTCTTTGGCGGAGGTCATGTAATTGCGTCAGGATTTGCGGTAAAAGCAAGTGACATCAATTTAGATGTGGGAAGTAACTTGAATGTCTCTGGCAAGGGGTTTAGGTCTGGAGAGGGACCAGGGGCATCCTCTAGTACGCTGACAACTGGGGCTTCTGGTGCTAGTCATGGGGGTACAGGTGGTATTGGCAATAATCAAACAAGTGCTGGGACGCCTTACGGGTCCTTTGTGGCGCCATATGCTTTTGGAAGTGGAAGTGGATATGGACATAAGAAATTGGTAAGTTGTTGGTTATCTATGTATAACGGATTCTTGGTACATGGGACCTCAAGGGAAGAAAGATCAAAATATGACCCTGTGTTTCGGTTATTTGGCTCTCAGTTCATCTCTAATTCAATCATCGGAAGCACAAACATATTATTGACCATTATAACGTTTTTTGCGCCTTTTGTTGCACTGAGTACCTTAAATCTCTCTCGTATCGTCTTCTTGCTTAAACATTTAATGAAATGAGACAAGCCTGAGAGTTCTTGGGAATGCTTTTGTAAAAAAGGATTTTCATGTCATCTTACCTTTTTTCTCTTCTTTTGTTCCTCTGTACATTTTCTCTTTGTCTTTTGGCATCCAATCCTCAGTTCGTTTCATTCTTACTGGTCAATTTTTGGTCCTACCTTACACTGCAAATTCTGCTATGTGGTCTGTTACTGTATTTTGACGAATGTATTTGATCAGTGTCAGACCGAAAGATGTCAGTTTTACTTAAAACAGTTTTTACATTTTTAAATCTATGTAATCACTGTCAGACCAAAAGCTTTATGGATGTGTTTTACTTAAGACAGTTTTTAAGTTTTTAACTGTTAAAAAGTATTACTAGTTTATTCTTACTGTTTTACCCTATTACGACTTTCCTAGATGCTTTCATATTATTACAACAACAAGAACTTTAATTGGCAGCCACACATTTACTTAGGCTTCTGAAAAGCTGCCCCATATTGACGATAATTGCCAGTGTAAAGCAAACGCTTGCTAACATATGCAATGTTACATCTTTTAACCCTTACTTCTTGCTTTGAATTCTAAGTCGTAGGCATAGAATACTCTTGGTTGCTAGTGATGTGACAAAACTTCAAAGAATCTCATTGTCCGGCAAACTATGTTTATGTATCTTTTTGGTTTTTCATTAAGGCTGGTGGTGCTGGAGGCGGTGCAGTATATTTAGTTGCCAGGGAAACCATGCTTATTGACGGTAACGTAGATGCCAATGGGCAGTCTGGTCGTTTTAAAGGAACAGGTGGTGGTAGTGGTGGCAGCATCTTCATGAAAGCCAAAAAATTATCGGGCAGTGGAAGAGTATCCGCAAAAGGAGGGAACGGGTTTAAAGGAGGAGATAAAGATGAAGGTGGCGGCGGGGGTGGAGGGAGAATTGCTATTCACTGCCAAATATTTTATTTTAGAGGGAATCATGAAGTATATGGTGGAAATGGGGAGATTGAATCAGGAGGAAGTGGGACCATTTATCGTGAAATTACAAATGACACATCTGCACAAAAGAGTCTATTCATCAACAACAACGACAAACAACCTAGAAAAGTTGAGATTCAAAGTTTAAATGAATTAGAAAGAAACACTGGAAAGACGTATGCCCTCCTGGATGATCGGTTGTTCTTAAGACTAAGCAAATTATCGGTCAAGAAAAAGGCACATGTACTGTTTTGGAGAAAATCTAACCTCTCTAGATTTACTTTAGACGTGGAGTGGATAACTGGGGACTCATCAGGGCTTGTCCATGTACCAGGAAATGGATTTGTTAACTTCCTTTCCTCTACTAAACTGTTCCCGACATCATTTCGTGTTTATAACGGTGGACACATCGGACTTCCGTCAGTTGCAATTTTGGACTCGTTCAATTTCAAGGAAGTGCTGTTAGATGGCGTGCTATCTGGAGTAAAGGATCTCACTATCAGCTCTAATGTCAAATTGAAAGTGACCAAAATGGTAAGTTTAATCTTTTAAACTTACCTTAGCGAAATCGTAACCATCTCGAATCTGTTTATGCACCTTTTTGTCTTTTAAGTCTCGTCGTCACTTGTTTTTAGGTATGAAAACCTGAGACACCTTTACACTTGATTCGAACTAAAATATTAAAGGTGTAATGCGTTTTCCCCGTTGTTGACAAGACTTTGTCAAATGTCGGTATCTTTTACAGTATCTCAGGTAAAACATTTAATTGCGTAGAACATGAAAACTGTACAGATAAAAAGCTGGATATAAACTGATAATTCGATCCTTGTGACATGTCCGACCTTCAAATTGTCATGGAAATCCGCTTGCACTTTTTCGAGTTATGTTGCTAACATTTACAGACAGACAGAGCGACGCCATGCGATCCTAACCTGCTTCTTGGCGGAGGTTAGAATGCATCAGTTACTCAAACCTGCAAGTTCTGAGTTGCGCGACAGAATGATTCCTATATTTTCGGCATATGTTAACCATATTTGTATGTAAAGATGTAAACTAAGAAGAATATTGATTGTGAGAAATTAACTGAGCCGTGGCTATCTTTAGACCTTTGTAAGAAGAACGTTTTCCGTGAAATCCGATAAGCATCTTTCTGTCATGAGCCTGTAGCGTCTTGCAATTTTGTATCCCTCACGAAAGAATGTGCTAATAACTCAATCTAGTATAGGCATACTGGAGACGGGAGTTGGGAGCTGGAGCCCCCACTTATTGCTCATCTGTGATTTCTAGGTTGTGTACATTCTGTATTTTGTGTAAGAATCTCGTGTCTTTGGCAGGTGGCTACTTTTTGATTGCCGCATACTAGATTCAGAACCCGTTAAAGGTTTGGGGTGCAGAGGCTTGGGCTTGTAGACATTAAGTTGTTAGCACTTAAGGTACATTCATGGCTTTTGTCCGAAATATTTCAAATTTTACTTCCCGAACGCGACTAACGTTTGGAAAGCAGTATTTTGTGCACTTTTGGTGTTATCTTGTATCAGGGAATCTAAATTTTTTCAGGGATCCGCTATGCCGCCAGCTGCCTACTACAATAAGGGGTTTGCCCCCCTCACCCGTTGAAAAAGTGTGCTCCAGCGTTCCTCTGGTAACCTAAGTATGCAGTTAATTTTTTTCGGACAGAAAGTTATATGTTAAAGATAAAAGAATATGCTTTGATCATTCTGGGGAAAAACAAAAAGTTATTTTATCAGATATCTGAGTAAGCTTGAAATTGTCAGAGGTTTGATTCCCACCAGGCATGTAATGAATTATTACCAATAAACGCCGACAGAAAAGTCAAAAGAACTCTGTGTCGGAAACGGGCTTTAACCATGATTTAAAGTCGGGCCTGATAACATAATTCATAAAGTTTGTTAACTTAATGGATAATTTCACAGGACGTGTACTATTGGCTTGATGGTAGGATTGTTTTCTCTTTATTGTTTTATCCTCTCATGTTATGTATTATTATGTTCCCAGGCAAGGTATAACGGTCAAACTGCAGGTCATTTTGTCTTCCGCTCATTATCATTAAGTAATGGTGGAGTTTTGGATATGACTGATGGCCAAGTAATTGATCAGACCGTTATCAATGTCACGTCCAGCATTGCTGTATTGCCTGGAGGAAAAATTCATGGAAGACGTATCAGAATGTTAACGAAATATTTATCAGTTGACGGGTCTGGTGAAATTACTTGCACTGGACAAGGCTACTTTGTTGGACCCGGAGGAGGAACTGGTAAGTTACTTTCTGTATTGATTGTATTGAGTCTGTATTGATTTCTGATCAAAAGATTTTAAAGAATCCTACATTTCAATATACAGTCTATGGGTGATCGTAAACAAGCTTTTCAGTATAAGAATGACAATGTAAATATCTCAGGATAGACCTCCACAATACCCGTCTTATTCTTTAATAGTGATAAGTTTTTTCCTGACTGCTTTAAATCATCGAATGTAGCTATCCGCTGAAATCCAACTTAAAAACCTTGACCTTATATTACAAAAACAAAATGTATAATGTCTCATCTTTGACAAACCCGTATACCTGAGACGTGCAGCGTTGAAATATTTAGTGTAGATATTCAGATACTCGGATTGAACAACTACATTTTTTATCGTAGTGTTTTCATCCCGATGTTAAGACCTAATTACAGCAATCATCAAAAATCCTTATTTGTTTACATCAGATTCTGATCCATCTTATCTCCGGTATCTCACAATATGTATGTATGTATACAAGTATATGAACGTAGGAAATATTTTTATAATCAATTTGTGGTACAAAATCGCCTTGAGAATTTGCGAACATTGCGCTGAAAACAGACTTAAAAGTTTTTTCGGCCAAAAAATCAATTATCTTTTCCCGAAAAATTCTGGAAACAACATCCTGTTGGTACCCGTTTTCAAGTAGAATAGACATTATTTTCCCTAGTTAAGAATTTAATTTAGATTTAGAACAGATAATAAGAGCTCTATAGAGTGCTCTGATGAGGTTGCTTTTTCCTGTTTTTTTCGGACAAAACGAATCCCAACGAATGTACTGACCAGTAAAAGTAGCTTTTCGGTAAACTGTAAAACAATTGCCATATATCTATACTTTCCTTTCTGACGATTCATACTCTGAAGAGTGTTAGACGAAGAAAGCCCCCAAGTATGTTTTCAGTGCAATGTCGCAAGTTTTTAAGTTGAAATATTTTGAATATCTTCTAAGTCACAGATAATCCTGACAAGTTCTATATACAACTAGTGCAAGCGGTGATAAATGGATAACTTGTAGAGACAAAACACATACCGCTTATAAAGCGTATGTATGCACGAGTAGGCGGACACCCACTAACAAGGGTACATGATCGGAGCTGAATGATTGAGAGTCTTCCGACCTTTCAGGCATCAGATTTTTATTTGGGAGGGCCAGGTTCGACGCCCCAGTTGTCATAATCACAACTTGACTTATTTTCTGTATAGTTCAAAACTCTTGCTGTTACAAACTACTAGAAGTGTAAAAATACATCCCTCGCTAAAGAGCTGGTAATAGAGCAATGCTACCTCCTCCAGTTTCAGGAATGAGGACATTTTGCAAAAGAGAGAATTGTTGAAACACATGAAAAGTTGCCTTTAAAACAAATTTGTGTAGTCACAGCTAAGACTATATTACTGGGATTGATTATTAAAGTCTTTCAACTCCTTTTCCTCTTATACACTGAAAAATCTTACTGCAAACTACAACAACAACCTGGGAGTTACACGCCGCCCTTAAGTGTACTATCTTTAATCACAGCAGTAGAGACCTTCAACATAGACTCACAGCCTAGAAACAACTCACAACCGAGAAACGACTCGCAACCGAGAAACGACTCGCAACCGAGAAACGACTCGCAACCGAAAACGACTCACATCCGAGAAACGACTCACAACCGAAAAAGACTTCGGGAACCCTTTACCGTTATGGATTTAACTTAGACTTGATATTCGCTGACAACCATACGCGCACTAGAAAACCATGCAAACACTAAGAAAGGTCTATTTTGTTATGTTTTAACATTTTGAACTTACATATTGGATATGACAGCTAAACTTATGGATAAACTTTACTTTACATCAGCGTTACATTTTTTTAAACAACACCGACGAAATTTTGGAGAATTGAACATCACTATTTAACTTAAGTGATTGTGTAGTGAAACAAATCGTACACCTAGGGCGGGGGTTAAACACGCAACCTTCTGCTTTTGGGGCAGATGCTCGGAAAACTGAGCTACCGGGACGTTGTTTGTGAGAAGGTGAATTTAGACAATCATGATTTGCTGAATGCGTCACTGCAGTTGCTAAGCAAAGGTATCAAGTACACTTTATGTTAGTATCGATTCTACTAATAGCCAATAGCTTTCTCTCCTCTCCCCATTCGCAAGCAGACCACAAACAGCTAGATGATCATCTGCAATCTTCCTGCAAACGGTCACCTTAGATTAAAATTGTTTGTAATTTTTTTCTGGCCTGCCTTTGCTCTCAGATGGTAATGGAGCTACCTATGGTGGTGCTGGAGGTGAGTTATCGCAAACAGTTGCTGTAAAGACAGGTTACGGATCAGTAACAAAGCCTAATGATTACGGAAGTGGAACCGGTCATGCCAGAGGAGGTGGTATTATTCACCTATATGTCAGTACCACAATGAGAGTAGATGGTGTTATTTGTGCTGATGGTGGTAACATTGGTACAAGTGGAGGAAGCATCTGGATTGACACGGGTGAGTTGTCTAGTACGGTAAATTGTGTTAAAAACATAAAATTTTACAGTGACAGAACGTTTTAACGATACCTTTATACTTCTTAGGAAATATAGGCTTCTTAGGCTCTAGGAATTTTCATAGTGATGTAGAGTCCGTTGTGATCTTCATAGTAGTAGGTCTGCTTATTGCCATTTCATTCGTGGCTATCTAAATTTGTTGTGAACCTTTTAGTGATAGTAGAATTTCTTAAACATATACAGGTGTCATTGAGTTTGTGAAGTGTAGGGCGCTTTTCAGTTTCCAGTTGAAAAGTTGTTTCCAAAATCAGGACGAGTCCAATCAATGATTTTTTAAAACGCAGCATAGAGCTTTGAATTAATGACAAAACGATGTACATGGCAAGTGTTCTATTGCCATCAAACAAGGAAACGTATTGTATAATTTACAAAATGTTGTTGATTTGTGGAGTTATAAGAATCTACTAATTAGCTTGAATGAATATTGAAAGTTAGAATTCCCAATAATAGAACTTGTATGGGTAACAATTTCTTCTGGATTTGAACTAGAGATTGGTGCCGTTTCAAAGTGTTCTTTGCAATCTTTCCCAAAAGACTCAGAAGATAAAACATAAAGGTCGTAAACTGGATATTTTTATTTGTATCCAAATGTAACAGAGTTTCCAATTGTACGTTTCGTCATTAAAATAGATTCGAGCGACTTCCTGCTGTCACCTTAATTGGGTCTACAAAAATGATGCTCGTCTTACGGAATAACTCTTAATTCTTACGTTAGCCACAATTTCATATCCAGTAATCAAAGGTATGATTTGGTAAAACAGAAATGCGTGTACTTCAAGCAGGGATGGTCTGGCATAATCGCGTTGTCTAGCTAACTAGGAGGTCTCATATCAGGATGTGGCTAGAGCCGAGGTAATGCTTCACTTTATACATTAGAGGGCCTTGGGGTGATCTCCACTTTCACCCTGTCAAGATCAAACCAACTTCAAAGGGCTGATATGATTTTGCCTGGACCAGAGAAAGAAGGTATTGTTCAATCAGCAACGGAAGTTTGAAAATTTCTTTTGTTGGACAGCAAGTAGCTGTTGACGTCTTGAAACCAACAGGAATAGAGAGCGAACTGATGGCAACAATGGGAAGATGTTAGATGGGATTTCTGGGGCATATGGTGGAGAAGAGAGAGATTGAGGCTGTGGTGTTGAGCGGAATGATGGAAGGGAATACGGCAAGAGGAAGACATTTACATTTAGTTCGTTTGCTTGTTATTTAACAGGTAAACGTCTTCGTAAAGAAAATCTTGACAACTAAGTTACTCTTAAATAGTTAGGGGAACATGGACATTGTTTAATAAATCTTGCAAATTTAGATAGTGATAGAACGTTAAGCCTGTTTATACCCTAAAGGCTTTTTTTACGTACATGTGCTTGGGTACTATATAAAAGTAATTTAATATATATTTGTAAATGGGCGTGGTTCTGAGTTTGAGTCCCTCTCTACACCATGCCCCCTCTCCCAAGCAATTTTGGAACGGTTGGATTTTGTGCGGTATCGCCCCGGCCAAGTCCAAATTGAATCTGGCATGTCGGTAAGGTGAGCTATTTTTGTGCAACTTGTGTCAAAGAAATCAAAAGAGCAAATTTTGAGCCAACACTTGACACATACAATGTCACCCAGGAAGTTTAAAGGTGAAGGTCACGAGAATTCACTCTCACAGAACTGCAATTGTATCACAATTATTGGAAGACAGCTGATGTATTTTACAGACCGAATGTGCTGTAGGCCAGGGAGTAATGTGGAAGGCTATAGTAAATAATCAAAGTATTTTCGTTCCCTCTTCTCGAAACCATAGGTGTTAAAGATTTATTGATGAAGAATTAAGGAGGTTGAATCCCGGACTGTAGGGACTATTACTCTATTTCTTGGGATAAGCCACCTAGCCACACACCCTTTGACGTCGGACCGCTTCCGAATTCTCCTTCGTATCTTATTTTCCAACTGGCTATCAGAATCCGAATGTAACCGGAATTCCAGTTGGTCACTTTTGTTATGCTGGTTTCTAATCTAAGGATGATGTTAGCGGCCATATTGGTACCAATTTACATAAACCAAGTTGCACGTTCTTTGCCTAGTCTTCTAGTTTGGACACAAAACATACGAGGTCTAGATTTTTTATGTCGTACTCCTGAAGGGTTCAAGTCAGCTCAGGCAGCAACTTCTATATTACTTTAAATGCAGCAGTTGATGCCGGGAGAGAAAATTGCAGGAAGAAAAAGTTGCGGGCACAAATTGTTGTGAGAAAAATCTCGCATATTTTCCCCCTCGTAGCAATTTAATAAATTTCAAAGCATGTTTTAGCATTAGATAATAAAACTCGGAAGAAAACCTAGAAACCCTGCAACTGAGAATTCGTAACCAGTCATTTAATGGTTAAAATATAGCAAAAGGAAAAAGAACAACTCGGCGTCACTTCGGTCAATATCTACTTATGTTTAATCCTTTTCTGCTTTAATTAGGAAGTGACGAGCTCTTAATTCATGTTGAAAAACATGTTTACTGAAACTGTTGTGTTTATGATTTCTTCATTCTAAATTCTCTAACGTGTTGTGAAGGCAAGCCCGTCAGTTTACAGTGTTTTTAAGAAACTTTGCCAGGCAAACAATGAAAGCGAAGGCTAAACTTTTTGTTCATTATGTTGTCGACCAAAGCTGTTCATCGCGACATTTAATGCCTCCATCGTTTTTCAGAAATGATTCCTCGCAAAATTTAATGTCCTCGACTTTGTGTCTTAAAGTTGCGAGCACATTCCCGCAATTTTCTTAGCTTTTTGTTCCCGTGACTTTTTCCGCGTTTAAACTCATAGACTCCCCTGCTTAAGTGAGGTGCTAAATCCCATTTGTTTTAAGCCTGTCCTCTTTGCTTTGCCTCTTCTCTATGCCTTTTTTGAGTGGTGGTGATAAAAATTCCTACAGTGGATGCAAATAAATTCGCTAGGACATCCAAAAGAGACTCAATACTAGCTTTGCCCAGGTAATTGTCGCATTTAAACGAGTAGAAACAACCACTTTTCTCTATTTATGAACGTTTAAAATTTAATTTTTTTTAGATTCGCTGCTTGGTAATGGTGTAATT
Organism: Chironex yamaguchii; assembly: GCA_024741275.1. NCBI lineage: Eukaryota > Metazoa > Cnidaria > Cubozoa > Chirodropida > Chirodropidae > Chironex > Chironex yamaguchii. The sequence goes on from JANTCA010058278.1 coordinate 11,279, forward strand.
AGAGTAAATGGAGGAATAGGGAACAAAACTATAGGTAGTGGTGGTGGTGGAAGGCTGTCTGTAGCATATATGAACTCAAGCTTCACTGGGACGTATCAAGCCTATGGTGGTAAAGGAAGCACAGGCAAAGCAGGAGCTGGAACAATTTTTTTGTTTGATAAAAGAAGCAATAAATCTGAGCTTATTGTCGACAAGGATGGGAAACGTCCCACATTAGGCGAGGGGATGAAAGGGGTAACATGGATTTTTGCCGGACAAAGTACCTCAAAGCTGTCCTTTAATACTCTGACTATCAAAGGAGGAGGCATTTTAGCGGCTGTTACTGACCCACTCCATCTGCCATTCACATGGAAAGCAGGAGCCGTCAAAGGAGACGGATCTGGGATGTTGTTTGTTCGTCGAAATCAAAACCTAGATATGTCAGCAGAAAGTCGTAAACAAGAGCTGCTATGGGGAATCAATGTCACTGAATATGGTGAATTATCACTACCAGCAAATCTTGATATCAGGAAGATCAGTATTGTTATTTCGGGTAAACTGAAAGGGGCTGAGAACATAACCGTTGGTCCAAATGGAATCCTTGAAGTGAGGTAGGCGAGCAAAGCTTGCAAACTACTTTTTGAGAACTCTCACCATAAAATAGCATTCTTAGATGTTCTTCGTTGTCGTGCTATCTAGCTAATTGCTTGTTTATTTGTAGCCTACCTCTCCAGTTCTTGAATTGGAGTATTTCTTAACCCGACAATTGAGAGGCTGAATAAACGTCTTCGTTAGAAGACAACGTAGCCCACCGAGCATACCCAAGGCTACTATAATCGAGGCAGGACGTCCTTCAAGTTTCTACGGTAATGGGTTTGGCACAAATCAAAGACACAGTAAAAGTATCTCATCAAGTAATGAATGTATTTGCATACTAGTTTGCGATTAATTATTAGTTTTTGTTGTGACAAATCGTATATGTCTCATATGAAGAAAACGACTAAGCTTTAAAACAGTGACGTTACGATACCAGGGGAAGGATGGACGGTTTCGTATATCCTTGCTTATTGTCACACACTACGTGATTTAAGTCAACTTTCAAATGAACGGAGCGATGGGCGTTTAAACTATGTTGCAATCAACTCCTTTAATTTACTTTGTGATTTCGTATTAATATTGATACTATGCATTTAGAACTGAGTTATAACAAACCTCTTTTGATACTTTTTTTGTATCTAGAGAAATGGTTTCTCCAACGGGAGAGAAAAGTAGAGCCATATCGTTCGGAACGGTTACTGTTGAAGGGGGTGGCTCTTTTGCAGTTTTGGCGGACAACAAGGGCTATGATCTCCATGCAAGGTCAATTCACATCAAATCGGGCGGCAAGTTTACTGCTACAAACTTAAGGATCAATTCTGATTTTGTCAAAATTGATCAATCAGGGATTTTGGATCTCAGTAGTATGGTAAGTCATCAGACTAAATCTGTTTGTATTTGATCTTAACACGGATTAGCGGTAGGTCAAAGTATGCCTAGAGCATAAATTCACTTACTTCCATTGTACTGCCATCACTTTTGCTAGAAAATGTAAATATTGTAATGTAAATTTTGCGTGGATTTTTTGCTCTTTCTCTTTCTTTTTCTCCGTTGTTGGTTTTTTATTGAGGTTGCTCTCAGAAAAAAGCCAAGACCACTAACAGAACAAGAGCTACTACGTCAAGATAAATTAAATAGGTTCAGTAACTTGGAAGATGCTAATTTGTAAAAGGCAAAGCATGAATGCCACAGTTGTTAAGGAAGCAAGATTGACTTGAAGTATGCGTGCCTGTATATTCTTCACTGTTAAGTGTAAGCATGACCACCAATCGATGGACAAAAATATTTTAAGAAATTTTAAATGTAGAAATAGAAAAATTGCAACAAATACGCAGAGGTAAACCTTCCAAGAGGGCTCTTTGCCGGCGCACACCTTGTCCTACCAACCGCTATCTGCATTTGAATGGGCCTAACATGACCTCTTACGTAACTACCATTCTTATTCTCGTGTACAGTATTCTATTTGTTTTTATGTGTTTATATTTTGTTGGCATCCAGGCCTCTATAAATGGCGTCGGTAAAGGAGCTGGATTAAAAAGCCTCCATGGAGCATCTGGGGGAGGTCATGGTGGTGCTGGTGGTAAAGGTCATTTAACAGAGGTAGCGGGGTCCTTCTACGGAAGTCTTTTGGAACCGTCATCTTTTGGTAGTAGTGGAGGAGGCAGAAAAACTACTGGCGGTGGCGTCCTTAAGGTGACCTCAGTGAAATTTCATAACGATGGGGAAGTTAAAGCTGACGGTCAATCAGGAAACGAGAAATTTTCAGCAGGAGCAAGTGGAGGAAGTATTTGGATAACAGCCAACTCCTTCTCTGGGAAAGGGCTCATCTCCGTTAAAGGAGGCAGTGGAGGTTTAAACTCAGGTGGTGGTAGTGGTGGACGACTTGCAGTACATGCAAGGAGAACTTCATTTTTAGGTAAAATGGAGGCCTTTGGTGGTGACTCTGCAACGGAGGTAGGTGCTGCTGGAACAATAGCTGTCGTTGACTTGCTAAAGAGTACAACAAGCATAATTGTCAATAATAAGGCGCGAAAAGCGAAAGACATAAACATTAAGGACTTCAAAGACTTGAAGAGGGACTCTGGCAGAACATGGATCACCTTGTCAACTACCGGACAAACAAACTCGTATTCAAACGAAAAGCTTAAAGTAAAGGAAACGAATAGCCAAGGAAAGAGGTTGTTAATAGAGTATTCCTTTACAAGTATCCAGTTGGGTAGTAATGCTCATGTAGCATTCGAACCAAATAATGGAAGTTACGTAAGTACATTCTTGGTTGATTCTGTATTGAAAATTGACGTGAATTCAGCTCACGGATATATTCATGTCGGGCCCGATCAATTTTTCTCGGTGTCGAAGTCGGACATTTACATTCCGTTCAACTTGCAATCATATTTGCATAGTACCATGCAATTGCCTGAAAAGGTGATTTTTCACAAGTGTGATGTGTCTCTGCGAGGCACTCTCATTGGACTGAGAGAAGTTTCATTTTCATCTGGAAACTATAGATTTGACAGCAGTTTCAAAATGTCTTACGCCTTAACTTCATCTGCGGGAATCTACGTGACCAAGATGACAACGTTAGCTGGTGCTGAAATAATATGCACGTCCGGACTGACGAAATCTTACATTTTTCGGATCAAAGAAGTAGATATTATGCCCGGTTCTGTTATAAGAGGTCAAATGTTACATTTTGACGCAAACTATCTACGAGTATGCGATTCAGGTGTTATTGATGTCAGCTCAAAGGGTTTTACGAAGACTAAAGGTCCTGGGTATGGATATTCTGATATGGTAGGGCGCAAAAGCTCTGGTGGGAGCCATGCAGGGTACGGTGGAAGGCCACTGACTGTCAAAGCTGGAACGCCGTACGGAATTTTTTTTAAACCCACCACTCCTGGTTCAGGTGGTGGTGGAATAAGTGCTATCAAGGATGGAGGAGCAGGAGGTGGCACAGTTCGAGTTAAAGCCACGACATTCATTTTGGATGGATCTATCTTAGCAGAGTAAGTGATGTATCATTACAGGCGCTGGTTTTAGTAGTCAACTGTTGTTGTGTGGAATACTTTAACTAACATTTAGAATGTGAGGCATACGCTTGAACGCAAGAAATTTGTATCAACTCAGGTCATGAGATCGTTTTTGTATTTTTAGTGAAGTCAGTGGTTATATGGTCGGGTTGAGTTAGTTGTTGAACTTGTTAGGACTTGCTGGAGAATAATTTCACGCGTAGATCTGCGTGCGACGTGTATTGTTGTTAGTTGTATACGTTTTAAACCTTCAATACAATTGCCGTTATGAAATATGCAACCTGGTTACGGGTATAGCTAGCTTTCTGACAATGTTTGATTTCAGCATAACTTACGGTATGAATCTGCAGACAGATTTTCGTGTCATATATTAATCGCATCTTTTGCTGGGGACTGTAATTAGTCAAGCGTCAATAAGCTGGCGTAAATACAACTGCCGGAGATAAAATGTCTATGGACTTGTTTTTGTTATTACAAAGCTCCAGATCTCCGTTCTTGTTCACCATTGTTCAAGGCCGCTTGGTAATTCTAACTTATAATACGATTGTCGTGAAGTGCTTTATGATAATAGTAAGGTTTATTTATTGACACAGAGGCAGTGCTGGTAAACATCCTGGGGATGGAGGAGGAGCTGGAGGGAGTATATGGATACAAGCCACGCAGTTGTTGGGTATGTTGGACAGTTTGTCAATGATACATTTGTCTTTTGTATACATAGACTGTAGGTTTTCCAGTGTGTTGACCATTAAAGCGCATTAAGTAGCAATTTTCCATAGCGTAGAAAATCAATAAAACTTTATTTATTATTAAATCCTCGGGTTAGGAACATGTTTGCGACAGAAACATTTAACCTGCAGTGAGTTACCAGTGTTTTGTTTTATACATGAAAGCGACGAGTCATTTCATGAATGACTGGCTTGTCTCTCAATCTTTCTGTCGGCCACTGTTTGACTTTGTTATTAGTTTTGTATCCACTGATTTCATCGTCATTATCCATTGCTTCCTGCAATAATCATCGTTTGCGTATTTACTCTGGCAACCGCCTGTTGGACGATAGGCTACGAAACCTGTCCAATATCATTCCACGTTCTTGTTATTGTAACAGCTCACTGATAAGAGGCCGGTTTTTTCCAAATCAGTAACTTTCTGTGGTGCAAAACAAAAGGATATTACGACAGAAGTTAAGGAACTTCATTTAAAACATTAGATTTAAACAAAACGGTCTTTTTGCCAACAATTATAGTTAATTGCAGGTTGTCCAATCTTTCCAATTCTTTTATGAGTTTGTTTGTCACCAAAAGGCAATTCTGAAAATGAGGGTTTGCTCACCTCTTGATTATTTTATCGGCCGAGAGAGTCCCTCCTCATGTCATACCCTGGCTTACAATTCCTGTGTATTTGCTTTGCTTGTAACTACTTGTTATCTTATTTATTTAAAATGTACTTAAATTTTCTATAATGTCTGGACATAAATTTGATTTCATAAACTGAGGCCAGTGGTAGGCCAACGCTCCAACTAACCTGACTTTGAAAACAGAGAGAATGGATGGAAGTTATACATTTTATAGCGATTTTAGCAAATTATACTGGGTGAAGAGAGTGAAATGTAGTAGGATTTTTAGAGTAATCTTTTTGTGGTACAAAACTTGAAAATCGCCTTGAAAATTTGCAACATTGCGCTAAAATCATGCTTAAAAGCTTTTTTCATATACTACTAAGCTTTTTTGTGTGGTGGGTACACAATCCTTGTGAATGGATGGCAAGATCTTTCTAGTCTTGAAAACAATTCTTGGATTTACAGCAGAGAAACACTTAACTTCAGCTTTTTAAATCTGTGTTTCTATGCGGATAGAAACATTACCTAGCCAAGGAAGTTTTGGGTATACAGGACATTTTTGAGGCCCAAAAGACTTTTCGGCTTCAAAATCAGTGATCTTTTCTCGAAGGATTCTAGAAACAACATCCTCTGGATACCCGTTTTCAAGGAGAATAGATTTTGTTTTCCTTGTTCCGAATTTAACTTAGATTTTGAACAGATACAAAGTGCTCTATGGGCAAGTGTTCTGATGAGGTTGATTTTCCTG
>JANTCA010058289.1:0-38702 GCA_024741275.1 Chironex yamaguchii
GTGGAGGTGATACCTGTGGTTGTTGGAGCACTAGGTTCAGTCAGTAAAAAGATTGGACAATACCTGGGGCAAATTGGAATTGATATCAGGATTGGATTATTACAAAAAACAGCTTTGTTGGGAACAGTAAGGATCTTAAGAAGTGTGTTAGAGACTTAAGAAGAGAACTATACAAAAGACCCTTGGCCATAGGCGATGGCCCACTCTTTTGATTATATTCTGTATAAGATCTGCCTGAGCTAGAAGGCTATAATAACAATAATAATACAATCATTACATATTTGTCCAATCATACTCATATTAAGGTTGACAAAATTAACTTTGTAATACTTTTTCAAATATTCACAGAATATTTCCTTGATTTGGGATGAAAGTTATATAGCAAATTTGTTTCAAAGTCAACCGTTAATTTCGTAATGTCCAGACAATTTTCCTTTTTGATGATAATGTCTGGTCTTAGCTCATGACCAGAAATCAATGTTGGAGACTAAAAACCATCAAAGTCCCAGAGGACAGAAAGACCTTCACTTGAAGGCTGAATGAAATCAGCTCATATTTTGAGAACTGAATCATGACGCCAGTTGTAAGTACCCTTACTTAGATGTACAGAACAGCCAGAAATAGATTCTGTAATGTTTGTGGATTTAAGCAGGCATAATAAAGGTTACTGTTAGCCTTTCTCCAAAGCTGTAGGTTCTTTAAAGTGGGTAAAGTGTTATTCAGGTAACGTGATGTAAAGTTGTAAATGTTTCTAGGTAGTGAATCAAGTGCCTTGTGACAAATTTTTAGGTAACAAGGAAAGCATTCCATTATTAAAGCTTTAGTAATAAACGCTACTGAAGTCAAAGTGCTTGTTACATGACCCTCCTTTTGTTCTTGGATATCTTTAATAACTGATTTGCTACTGTTATAAGAATCATACATGATATTTTTCTGTCTGGTATCATTTAATACAAATTTCTGTCACATTCAGCAGCACCCTGCAACTTTTTCAATCGCAATATAACTTGACATTGGCTAAATTTGACGATACATCAGTCACATTTAATCCAAATTTATTTTTACTAAGCATGACAATGTCATCGTGTGAAAAAGTAATAACGTTTCAAATCGGGAAGCATTAAGATCACAGACTGCCAAGTGATATTTTAGCTTCACTCACTCACTCAGACCCATCCCGTCGATAACGACGATGGGTTAGGTGGGCTCTAACAGCTCTACGGTTGTGGCAGAGGCTGGTGTAGTCGGAAGCAGCATGCACCCTATTGTCAATTTGGATTTCTTTGTGCTTGGAATTGTCCATTTGGAAATTAAAGACACAACCAAGATAGCCAAAGTTATCATTTGGTTGAACAGCTGGAACCATATTTCCTCTAATGTAAAGCTTTGACAGAGATTTCTTAGATTGTGTACCTGCGTTAACCATCCCAAAAGACAATTGTCAACCCGTAAGGATATTCGACACCTTGTGCACCAAGCAGGAAAAGCATTTAGTAGGATTTGATTTTCAGATTTCTGACCTGTTTGAACACCACCATCGTCAGCAAATTGATATCAATGTCGAGGTTAGAGGAATAGTAAAAAGAATATCCTAATTGTGAGAATTTCTCTGCTTTGATATACTGGATAAAGGTATCGCTTAGTAAATTAAGTATTAATGGACTTAGGCAGTCACCTTGCAGCACACCCCTTCATACATGAACAAAAGCAGTTTTAAAATTCTTGCAGGTCGTAAAATTGGTAAAAAGGTGTAAAATTGATCTTAAAGATTTGAAATTATGAAACTACAAATTCAGGGATATTGTGATATCACAAAACAACAGGTATTAAGGTATGATCAACCTCACCAAAAGCAACTATTTGCCATAAAATGGATCGATATATGAAATTTTGTTCAACATTCGCAACTAGCGTGAATAAGAAAACTCACTTCTTCCCCATTCTGCAACACTGAAATCATGTTCGATATTGTCAAATCGAGGATCGACAAACATTGCCAGCTATGTATGAATTCAAAGCCTGAATAAATGAACAAGTACATTGTCATTTTTCATGCGATCTTTGTAATAATGCATTACACCATGGCTGAGGCTATTGGAAGGCGCTCAGTGTTTACAGGAAACTTCTTATGAGGCCAATCTGAACCTTGTGCACTGCGGTCTTGCATAGCAAAATACACCTGGGTTTTTTCGGTGCAATTTTCAAAGGAACTCCTAGCAGTTGTACTGTTTCTTCACCCTAGTTTAACAAATATAAGCTTTTTTACATAATCAGCGATTGTAACACATTTGGATAGAATACGTAGGAAACTTTAAGTTTCTTAGGTCAAAATACTTTCTAATACAATCGCTTGGCTTTTCATATCCAGAAGTTTATTATTATTTATTGAAGACTTTCAGCAAATTCTAGAACTTACAAATCTAATAGTGCTTTTCCAAAAGATGTCTTGGATGTTTGATACCTACAGCAAATATTTATTCATTTGAGTAAGAAAACGAGCACAGAGGGGAAGATAATTATAATTTTCTTCAATAAGATGACAGCTCTAGCAAATAAAAGTTTCAGATTATCTCAAGGATGCTCAAAGAAATTATTTACATAAAAGATGGGTATTTTAAAATTGGTCTTTATGAGCGCTACTAATCCTGAGTGCTGGCTATTGTAATGGTGATTAACCCAAGACAGCCAGAAGATGGAATAAAAAACTACCGCCTTTTTGCAGAGCCATTTTCTGCTCGGCAAATATCTTGTTTCTTCCATTTATTTTGATTTTGTAACCGCGATGTTTAAGCATTTACGAATAAAAGCAGAGGCACTAGAAACGTTCCGATTAAATTTTTTGAAGTTATTACTTAAATTGCTCAAAAAGTAATATTTCATCTAAGTCGCTAAAATTTAGGTTTTGTAAATGCTGCTACTGAAAATAAACTACTTGAGCTGCGGGCATAGCTAGAACATGTTTTAGGGGTGCGGATGGGGCCGCCAAAAGTTTCACAATTGTAGGTAATGAATTATTTCAATGTTACTTCAGGTATGGTGAACAAAGTTTTTGTCTAGTATAGTATTGTTTTTTATGAAAACTACACAACTGCGTAGATGAATACTAAATAACTGCCATATAAACAATTTAAATTTTTTTCCGCAGTTTGTTGGCCACACTGGATTTGGACTGGAGGAATCTAAGCTCTCTAAGACCTCTCCCTACTCCATTGACTTAAGCAATTTGTAATTGCAAACGTAGACGAACTGCCACGAATAGAAGATTATTTTTTGTTATGTGCGTAGATAATGTAATGCATATACATATTCATATCCAATTTATTGCAGCTATGTGTAATTCTGTTTTTGACTTTTTTTTCGATTTTGCTAACGTACAAGATTTAGACAAATAGTGCCTATGGAATTGTTAAGTCTCCCTTTTTAAATCGTTAAGGTTGCATTTACAAAAAAGAACAAAGAAACTAAGATTTTAATGAACTGTGGTCTCTTTTGTGGCTTACAACAAAATTTATCCCAGGAAACGTGGAGTGCTTATCTCTACAAGCGTATGTCAGACATTATTTTTGTCCACAAGATAGCAGAAATTATGACCGGTGTTAAGAATGTTTTTGCTTAAAACTCTACCACAAAAAACTAAGCATCGGACAGCCATGTCAAACAAGCTGATAATGGTTTGTATTATTTATGAATTGTAAACTTGTTGTGCCCCTCTTGAGGTCTACATGTAAGCACTGTACAGTTTTCTTGGCTGAACATCATGGATATGAGAGAAATCGTTTGATTACTTTGATTAATGTGGTTTCGGAGACAAGCTGTTCCGCGAATCGAAAGAGATAAGACGTTATCATTACTGTTTCGTTACAAATTGTTCTTGATTATCATTACCATAAAAATGATAATCAATCATTATTATCATCAATTATCATCATCATCAAAAGCAATGATCAGTAAGCGTCATTATCAGTCACGATCATCTTCATAATAGTCAGCATCCTGCTCAATCATTCCTTTATCGTCATCATTATCATCATGATCATCATGATCATCACCATCAACATCTGATAGATGAAATATCTAACATTAATTATTCTTCAATGTCAATCATAAGCCCATTTTGTAAAGAAAAACTCGCATAAACATAAGAACATGGTTTAAATACACTCAAAGGTGGAATGTTCTTGCCACGTCTCTGGAAGGACTATTGTTTGGCCGTTCTTTTCTTGCACTGACATTCATCATGTTTCTAGAAAGATATAGGTCAGACAGTGTCTTAATAAAACCAAGGAGCAAGCTATTCACAATGACAGCGATATCTTGAAAGATCACTTGTACTGATTTCAATGTAATATATGCTTCGATTTAATTGCAAGCAATATCACGCAGCAATATTTTATTTGATTGGCTTTGCATAAGCAAACGATGTGGTAGAATTAGAAGAAAACACGAATTTTGTCCATGCCGTTTGCTGCTGACACAAAAATATTGCAATTCAGATTTTCCTAAATAAAGACATTTTGTTTGCCATTAGCCATGACTTAAGGACTCTATTGGGTATGATATATTGTGGTATGCATATTTGCATTATTTCCAACTCCTGCCCAGCAATGCGCTCGTAAACAAGGATTGGAGGTTGCCTTCACATTACTGCTATTGCTCAAATTAGAAATTGCTTAGGCAATTTGATTTGATGTCAATTTTATTGTTAATTTAACTTAGTTGCAGAATACGAGATATTGAAACAATTTTGTGTCAAGCCTTGGCGCTAATAACTTGCAATGATAATACCTTGCAAGACCAACATTAGCTGGTATTTAATGCTTTTTCAAATTCATAAATTTAATTGACTTTATAGAAAACCACCGTTTCCTTACTCACAATGTTCGAAGACATATCCATGACAACACTTCTATGTTTTATGCATTGCAAACAAATTGAGAAGGACTTGGAAGTAGCATTTCTTTTTTAAGCCAAACGATAACAACGGAGACTGAATTTAAACTCTCGTGTTTTGAAGTTTCTGTGACAAATGGAGGAAAAAACTCAAGTGGATAAAAGTATGCTGGAATTAACGAGTGTCCTGCATGCCTGTTTGGAATCGTGAAACCTGATCTACGGACATTGCCTTTTCGGCATGTTACTTTATAAAGAAATTCAGGCAAACTATTTAGTATGTTTCTATACCACTAATCATCCAGCAGTCACAAGATTCAACTCCCAACTGGAAGACTGACTCAGTAAATTGTATCTCAAATAGGAAGCTCTCAGACAGATGTCTGTAGCAAGACGGTCTTCTAGCTTGTTTTGTATAAGTATGTCATCTACCTGAATCAAAATGGTCGGTACCTTTTTCTTCCCATACAGGATATTTGCGAGAACAGATTTAGTAAAATATAGAACAAAAGCAGTGCTTTTAATGTTAAATGGAATATGTTGATCATATATCACTTTATGAAGGCCGAGAAACAATAATGGATGTCTCTGCTCCAGTTTGGAACAATAAATTCTTACCGTCTCGTATCTCACTCAACTTTAAATCTTTACATAAGAAGAAACTAATGTCGAATTTTTTTTGAATCAAGACGAATAAAAGGAATTCATGTGATTCTGTCCGAGTACATATTTTTTTCTAAATGTTCTTATAACACCTTGATAGAGAATAATCTAAGCCATGTTCAATGAATAATGGTTCAAGTTCTTACCGGGAAATCACTCTTATTTATGTTCCAAACCCATTTTGTCATGTGTGCAAACTGTGACTATACGTTGAGTTTAGGCATGTTCATCGAAGGTCGAATAATCGATATTCAGTTACTTCTCTTAGTATTCCACTAAACGAATATTCGACCATAACCCAATAGTGCGATTACTTAGATTATTTGAATAACAAAAAAATATTCGCATAACAATGATTTTTCGAATTACAACAGCTAATTGAATTGTAAAAATAATAGGATATTCTTCAGTTTAAAAGACATGTTTCGACTGAACTTTAGTCATCTTTAGTTAGTTACAAATAATTCTACGAGACTTCAAATTTATATTCTACGCTATAGCACTAAAATAATATAGGTAAACAATTACATCAAAAATCCTACTCAAATTAAATATTGTTGTCAAAAATATGCAGCACGAAAATTGCTAAGTACATTAAAAACAATCTCCATACGATAAAAACAAGCCTAAGTACAATAAAAACCATTGAAATATGTAGAATAAAACTTATATTACAGAGAAAGTATTTAAATACAATAAAAGCAAGCCTGCTTACAATACAGGGTAAAAAAGAAAAAATTCCAACCTAAGTGTATGCCGAAGGCTAGAAAGAAAGGGTTAAATTAACATAATAAAAGTGTTTATTAAGAGAAGGCTGTCCCACTGTATATGAATAGCCTCCTTTATTTTGAGTTGGTACGAAGAAGTAGTAGAGTCTAAAATGCTTAAGTTCTCATCAGTGCAGGCATGGTGGGAGCAAGTTATCAAATCAACTGGGCAACCCACTTTTCTGTTGCATATTAGAAAAATGTGTAGCTTAACGTTTGTTCAACAACTTCCGTCATCGTTAACGGGCCCTATGACTAGAAACCTGATTCATCACCATGACCCTGAAAACGTTGCACTTAGAGATGAGATTAACTTGTCATGAAGCTAAGGCTGTTCAAACTTAAAGATAAGACGAAACTTTGCCAGTAGCTTTGGAGATAAACATTTTGTGAGCTTTAGAGCTGCTTGATATTTCTGTAAGAGAATGCGAGGCTTTCAAAGATAAGAGGATAAAATGTGACACAGCATGACATTGAAGAAAGTAGTCAATAAAACGAATATTTAATCATAGTAATCTACAGCTGTAAACATAAATCGTTTCTTCCTGATTAAATGACGTATATAGGACATTACTGATGATTCTTAGGACACATATGGCAATTGAAGAATGTGTTTTCTCTGCTTCTTTGATTAAACATTTGAATTTTGAGACTTCTTGGACTTTTAGTTTTCAGACAGTAAAGTATTTTAATGAGTGTGACATTCCACTGCTAAGGTAGGTACATATTTCTGCACACGTTTGAAGTTTGATTTTTTAGATGGAAATGCTTGATCGTAAAGTTATCTTTTTTTATGTTTCATAGAATAAGCGTTTACTTGTATCTAATAAAAAAATAATTACAACAAAGAGCAATTTGTTTTCAAATGTACAAAGGTAGACTTTGAAATGACCGGCAATAGCTCGACGTGCTGTCTGTCATGTAACTCTTTATCATCATCACGATATGGTATTAAGTGTACTCTAGGCGATCAATTGAATCTCATCGAGATAATTCTTTACTTGCTAACATTGCATTCTTGTTTGTTGCAATGTATTCTGTTATTCAACTTGTCTATAAAATAATTAACACAAAGATGGCTTAAAAACAAAGAAATATATAAAGTCATTGTAATATTCCTTTCCTGCGTTTTAAGATGCAATGATACTGAGAGATTTCTTAACATCATTTGCTTGCTCTTCTTTTTTGTCATTTTTTAAAACGACGTTTTCAACTTGATCTTTAGTAGGAAGCTGATTTCAAGGTAGTAAATGAAATGTAAATTTCTTAATGGTTTTGTTTACCAAGTAGAATTATAGTTTCTGTATTTACATCGCTTACCAACATAGCTTTCTATTACATATTCTGTAAATGTGTAGTATTCTAGTAAGCTGCAAAATTTATGAAATCTTTTAACAGAAATTCCTCAGTCTTTCTGCTTTTTGCTCCGATTATTTCTATCGTATGACCTGATAATTCTAACTATCATACAGTAGAAGGATTAAACATCGCTATGCTTTATTTGCCATCTGGTACAAAGTTCACATTTTTGTATAGAACACCTGCTTTAATGCCTAGGTTGAGCTTTGTTGGATACGATTGCAAACAACAGTGTCCTACAATGTTTATTATTTTTCGAAACATAGAATGCATGTTTCACTCAGTTATGGATTGGTCAAGTACATAAAGCAATACTGTTCAGATTACTTTTCTGCGCAGAAAATACTTCACAATTTACCTTGTAGTGTAGTCTTTGGTTATAAAAGAACAGGTTTTTAATGCAATATGGACAGGTCTGGTAGATAATTATTTGCTGATAATGCAAATTCGACAAGTGTTTATAAAAGGATACTAATGAACACAGGAAGCATGTGATATTCAACAAGAAAAAACTATTGAGCCACACGTATTGTAAGTATCTCTTCGTAAAGTAAATTTCTTGCAGAATACAATATCCTGTGGAATTCAGGCCAATTTAGAAGGATTTCACGTTCTTTTTCCGCTCACAAATAAAAGATATCAACAGATAATTTTACACCATATATTGATCAAGCTGTAATCAGTATGATAGTTATGCAGATAAGCAGAAAAGAAAATTGGCAAATGAGAAACTAAATATTGATCCAACGGCCGAAAAAGGTTGAGCTATGCAAAGCAAATCTTTATAAATGAACAAAATGACGGCGCCATCTGTGAGTGAGGAATACACTTATACAGAGTATTTAGACGCAAAATGTAAATCACGGTTCTTAAAGACACAGAGAAGTAAAAATCTTTGAGTTAGTTTCCCATATCCGTTATGAGTCGAGATAAAAAAGAATTACTGCATAGGGCTGTTTTATATCGTGCCTCAGTGAGTAAGTCCATTTCAGTCTGAAGCTGTAGTGGTTAGTTTTTCCATTTTTCTTCAAAAATAACATCTTTGGTAATGTTATACAATCTGATAATATCTCGATGAGACGACAGGGTAGTGATAATACTGAGGCAACAACCACATTTAGTCGCCTAATGTTTCCTCTCTCTAATACAACTGCTTCTTGCCGAGCTCCGATTGTCGACAGTATTCTTAAATAAAATCCAATGATTTTGCATAGCATCAGCAGAATTCTGGTAGAGGTGATGTCATTTTACAAAATTTTATTTGTCCAGACAGAATTGTAGCTACGATTTCTCTATGTTACGGAAAAGACTTTGGGTGGAAGTCAAATTATTGTAGTTCACGTTACAGACACGTAGCTGGAGATAACGGCTAAGCTGGAAAAGTTTCGAAAGGAGAATACGTGGAAGGAGAGAGGTCGTTTTTATGAAAGAAAGCGCAGGCTTAACAGAAGATAGAGAGTTTATTTGGAATGAATCATGTTACAAAGCACCTTTGGGTCGAGAACAGAATGTATTAACGAAAGAGTACTAGAATGTCCCTTTCCGAGTTTTGTCTCTAGAAACACACCTCATTTTACAGCGACGTTTTTTGAAGTGACTATGGTAAGAGGAAACTACACAGTTATTTTTTTTATAAGAAACCTAGGTCAAGGCCTAGTCCTTTATTTTGGACCTGTCTTGATCAAATTGTAGTTTCAAGGGTTCCCTAACTTCTAGCTGCACAAGCTTTGAGCGTTCTGACTAAAATGAACATTTGCACTTAAGAGACACCGTTCCAATGGCTATTATGGACAGCAAAGCCGGAAAATACTCTATGAAACATTTGGTGGATGTGTAACACACAATTTATGTAACGTTTGACCGAAAATGAATGAAATCTATGTCTTTATGAAAACATTCAAAGTTGAAAAGTACCCTTAATTATTTTGCACTATTTTTCAGTCTTCCACATGTAGGTCCTCTTTAAGGTAGCTCCACATAAAGAGGCCCCTTATGCATAAGCGAATAACGCATCTCTCTGCACACCAAAGCTCTACACATCACACTTGGATGAGGCATGGAACGCTTTGACAATGCTCACGTTTTCAAATTAGAGCCAATTTGCAACACCAAATAAACAGACAGTTTATGTTTAGTTATGAAGCCCCTGACCTCCGCCTGGTAACAGCAGTGAACTGAACTGATATTATTGTAGTTATTACTAACAAGATGTAGAACACGGGTGTCACGACTGCAGATCAGACAAATGCCTACTGAGCTAAGCAACAGTGAGCGTCAAGTCTAAAAACCTATTCACACTTCTATCGCATTTGCCGTTTTCCAGGAAACAGATAACAGACTTTGCTGAGCGAAAGTTATATTCGTTCATGTTCAATTTTTGAGCGAAGCCGCTCAGTGAAGTTTCCCATGCAATAATATCCAAGAGGCATATTTATTAAGCTGTTACGGTCTAACCAACTACCCAATTTTCTAGTTCAGGGGTGACCAACAATATTTGTCAGAGGGCCAGAATTTTACGGGACAGTCACCTTGGGAGCCGAAACCTCCAATAGAAATTAATGTAAATCAAACTTTGGCATAACATTTGATAGATACATTATTTGATAGATTTAGTAGCTTTATTGCGTCATGAGTCATAAGCTTGTTTTGAGCTATGTTTCGAGAGATGCTACTGCCATCATCAGACTCGTTATTATTTGATGTTAAGTGTTTATACTTTTTTCCATTTCATTACAAAAACTCAATGAACTTTTAGGCTTTATGAGTCAGGCTCCTATCACCTATACAACAGTCACCCACCAAGAATGGGAGAGATATTTTGCCTCAATTTAATTAAGTCAACTTAATTTATTTGGGAATTCAGTGGCAGACCCGATTGGATGTTTCAGTAGGCAAGATTCGGTCCGCGGTCCGCCAATTGATAGTCACTGTTGCAGATTCTTTGACGCAAAATTTTTCAGTTGGAGCAATTTTTTTCATTCCCCAAGCGATTCCCTCTTCGTCAATGCAAACATCGATTTAAAAGCGTGTCAACTTTCTTTAATTCCCGGCCAAAATCAAGATAAATAGATATCTTTGGCTGATACTGACAAAGGCATTTGCCGAGGACCCATACTTTCCGTTGGGATTAAAATCGCTACGCTTTCGCCCAACGCCATTCACTAAGCAACAGCGAATTCCAACGAAATTAAATTTAGCTGTCACTGACCTTAAGCGGGAGTGAGTACAGTTCGACTTGGATTTCACGAGTATTTTTCTAAAAGGAGTGCCTAATTGGGAAAGCTGAAAGATATTCCAAGCCTCACTGCAGGGAGACGTGGAGGGACATTTTGTTAGGAAAACCAGCCTTTCACTCTTGCCAACATTGTGAACCATCATCGAGTCAACTTTTCGTTTGCATTAGCTGGCGTCGAATTCACAATGATCACATGACTTGGACCATGTATGTGAGCATCATGACAATCAGGCCACTTAAAACTCAATTGATAAAATATGAGTATCGGCAAGTTCAGTAGTTTTTGTCATAAAGTATTCACACTAAAAATGTTTTCATACTAATGCTAAGTGTAGCTCAAGTGTAAAATGTATACTCTATATTCAAATTACCACACCTTGAGCACAAAACTATGCATCATGGGAAAGGCTAAGGTCGCTTACAGAAAATATTTCGCTTTGCCTTGAGCCAGATAATGTAATTACTCAAATTATGTTACGAGTAGCTTATTTTAACGTCCTATAGTAAAAAGATTGCTTTTCCTTCATTTCTGCGTAGACACTGTGCCTGCATCATTGATTTACTTTACCTTCTTCAATAAAACTGTTGTTGATGACCTCAGAAAACTGATTGTGTTTGTTTTTAACAAGCGAAATATACAAAAGTCATAGCAAAATGGTTTTCTTTTAAATTGAATAACATCAATAATGCTTCGAAAACGTTTTAAAAGAATCAAAATAGTGAGTCTTAATCAACACTCTTCGTCAAAGCCCTGCATGATGTAGCTGACTTTCGAGTTTGTTAATTCCATAGACATTAAATCCTCTCTCCTCTTTTCTCTCTATGGTGATAGTTGAGTGTGATTACTTCATCATTAGCAACTTTTATCACTTTCTTTTGCAACAAAGAGTATATTATGGTTGATTTATTGTACCTGTGCTGGTAATCTATCAGGATATAAGACGATGCTGGTGAGACTTTAATGGATTCTAAACTGATTCTTGTTGGATCGCAATTTACACCATATTATACTTAAATTGTTGACTTCTACAAATAAAGAGAAATATTTCTTTTGACTTCGAATTGATAAGAAGAAGCCATTAGAACATTTAGTTCACCTGCAACTTTTGAGCCATTACCATTCTTACATCCTGTGATCATAGCAATTTGCCGCGACATGAAAACTACCTGTAGGATTTGACTAAAGATTAAAAAGACAATGTTATTGATAACCAATTGACCGATAAATATACAAATATATGCTGTAATTAGCAGAATAACTAACAATTACAGTATAGAATACATACTGTAATTGTCACACAACGTTGGATCCTTAGTGGCTTATGTTCTGATGTGAACGCTGTAGCCGTCGGATCCATTCACGAATATTGGTTATTCAGGTATATGCCTTTTCCTAAAATCCCCTCTATCGCTGGAACACTCGACTTTTCATTTTATTTACCGTCGCTTTCTTTTTATAGAAAAGCATCAGAAAGCTTATCCTGTTTACTGTTGCAGTATAAAAGGACGTATAAAACAGTCTTGCATTAATGTATCGTTATTATATTGCAGAAAATTGCAGAGGACACCGGCTCCAATTGTTAGCTAAGTAACATAGCTTTTTTTAAGGCAATATAACAATACCAAAGAGAAAAAAAATTAGCAATTCTAAGGCGAAGAAAATGAAGAACCATAAGGCAGAAAACAAGAATCCTTAGGGTAACACCTTCGATGTAGTCTCTTACACTCAAAATATGCTTATTAAGTTATCTAATTTTCACCATTACCGATTTCTCAATTCTTCAATTCAGAGCACAAATGTTGGGGAGGATACGATCTCAGTCTAAGATTTGAGTAATTTCAAATATGACAAAGTGAATGTACGCTAAAATGCGCTACTTGTTAAAAAATGACACATTTTCACACATTTTCACGCTACTTGTTAAAAAATGACACATTTTTACGACTGCAAATCTGAGTCACTTCCTGTGATCTGATCAGTCCAATATGACTAAAGGTACTTTACGTATGGTATATTGCACACGTTATTAGACGCAAAGTGATTTCTGCTAATATTTCTACTAACCTTGTAATTGCTTAATATACATGACTCTCGATATATGACTTGCAGCATTGAATATGCAGCAATTTTCTCTTAATGTGTTAGGCATTTGCTTGCTTCAAAGTTACTAGGAATGATTTTTTAAATAAATAAAGTGTTTATTGCTTTCTTTTGTTTCTAGGATTTGATGAAACTTACTGTGTTTGTGCAAATGTTTCGAAAGCAAATTTAGTGGATTAAGCGTAGCATTGCACTAACAGAAGTGTACAAAGGGAAACATGACACTGGATTGCAGTCATGTGCATTATATTTTAAGTTAACAACGACAAACTATTTTGGAATTAAAACATGGATTTCACTTTAAAATTTGAAGCTCGAGTTGTATTTTCCGTTACATTCACGGTGGTGATCATATCCGGCATTGCTATGAATGTCTCCGTCTTATTAGTTTTCGTCCGTAATCGATCCCTAAGACAACATATTGCCAATGTGTTTGTTATCAACTTAGCAGTCATTGACATGTTAAATTTAGTTATTGTGATGCCGTTTTCTCTAGCCAGCTTAGGCGAAGGATCTTGGCAATTTGGAGACACTGCCTGTACCTTAAATGCATTTTTTGACTCCCTTTTCGGGCTAGCATCAGTACTGACACTGGCCGTCATCTCCGTGGACAGATGGATGGCTGTGATGAAACCCCTTCACTATCGTGCTAAAATGACAGTTGGGAGAGCGAGTCAAATGGTAACATTTGTTTGGATCCAGGCTACAGTATTCTCCATTGTTCCAGTGTTCGGAGATTGGTACAGTTTCAATTATCGTTACTATGCATGTACATTTCAATCGGAATACGAAAATACAAACTACTTGTTATTTGTCTGTATTAAATTTGTCATGAACATTGTAATATCTCTGGTGATCATGCTTGTCACATATTATTTCATATTTAAAGTAGCACGATCTCATTCCCGAAGGATTGCTTGCGCCGTTGTTCAAATGTTTAACACGTCTGTTGCCCGTCAGAACATTCGGAAGGAAGGATTTCGACAACGGGAGGTCCGTACAGCAGTAAAAATATCATTTGTTATTGGCGCTTTTCTATTCTGCCATATTCCTTACTCGTTGCTACGAATGGTGGAAGTTGGTCAATCAAATAACTCTTTCATTTCACTACCCATCATGGCAACAATTGCCGCAAAGTGGACAGCGTATTCAAAAAGCAGTATAAATCCATTTGTATACAGTCTTCTTCAGCATCGATTTAGGAGGGCATTGATAGACCTCTTTACGAGAAAACAGAACAGAAATAGACACGATCGATTTTATGGAAAACAAAGAAGAGTAACATCTGAAAGTGGTACGACATTGACATCTCGTGGTAGAAAAACCGTGGGTTCCCCAACCCACCAGCCTGCAAATTCTCTTGACCACGAGCCTCCTACTAATGCCTGGCCTGAAAATACAGAAGGTGCTTCTACCTGAACCAACGCTAACAGCATTTGCAGTTTAGGTGTCGTAATTTCCACTTCCTTATTCCGAGTTGTTTGATGTAAAGCCGAGTAGTAAATTGTTGTCTATGTAAGGCTTTGACGATATAAGGTGACTCTCTTCCTGTGTGTTGCCGAGTTAAGAGTGCAGAAGTATTGGACTGGGCTTCATGGAGCAATCTATCTTTCAAAAAAACGACCTTGGGCTTGCATTTTACTATCAACCCTGCAGCCCTTGTGCACAATGGCACTTCCAAGACGTTTGAGATACGGGAAAGATGACTGAAAAGTATTCTCAAGATATGATTGAATTGGTTGTTTGCTTAAAACCGAAGGGTATTACACTACAATATTTTAAACATATTATTCACAAAACTGCTAACTAGCTGTCAAGAGATGTTTAAATGTAAATGGAGTATGATTGTATGCAGGAGTTTATGATTATTTCTGTATTGTTTTGCTTAGCAACTGATGGATATGGTTTGTTGCTGATAACGTTGTGAATATGTGACTTGTCACACTGAAACCAAGTTTCATTTACCGTATTATAGTAACCTGATATTCTCTTAGAACTAGTGCTCGTTCCTTACATTTGTAGAACAGTGGTAGGTGGGTGTCTACGATTTATTTCTGACAACTGTAGGACAAGGATCGACCAATTGATCGAATGAAGTAAATGTGATGACCAACCCACTGAAATCCTTAAAGCTATGAATACAAAGACTCAAGGGCATTGTTGGCTAGTGACAGTGTTTGTATACACGAGGACTGTAGAATTACAACCATTTTCTTTCTTACTAACCAAAATCAACCTCGAAATTTTGTTAATAAGCTTTGACCGAGAGAGTCAACTTGTCATCTTGGCTGTTTGAAAGATCCACAGTGATTTGTGTTCTTCAATATTTCTTCAACCATTAGAACAGTATTTCCCTTTCTACACCATGTTTATTCTCAAAGCCCGTGCGGGTAACTTTTGGTCTGATTTGAGTCATAATAGTTGGTTGTGTGTCATTATTTTTAAAAATTGAAAAATGTAGACTTAAAATACTTACTAGGCCATTTCATTAAAGTAGTTTAACTTAACGTTGTAACTGGATTCACTTTTGAAGCATTGCTCTGTTAATACTTTACTTGTCAACAATGTTGTAATAGAGGCAGGGGCGTACTGGCACCTAAATAGGGGACCGGGTGATTTCAGAGAGTGGAGCCCGGTGCCACAAATAATTTTGGGCGGTAACTGCAGTATACGTTTATAATATATAGCTTCCTTCGATCGGTATCTTGAACTATACTCATGAATAACGAGAAGTATTGGATAAATATATCTTGTTCCATGAATATCGAAGCAAGCGTGAAAGCTTTGCATGAAACTGCTCAACGTAATATGTTGATATCCATCAGTTAGAATGACATTTCCATTGATCTATGGAGGCTAATGAGTGCGTGATATTTCACTTTATAAATATGAAAAACAACATAACCCAACAGGAGTACTTAACGAATACACTAACACAATGACCACAACCATTTTCATCATCATCATCATCATCATCATCATCGTCATCATCATCATCATCATCATCTTTATCAGTGTCATTATTATCATCACCATCAATTCTTCAACATCACGCTGATACTCTTCATATAGGGTTGGAAAGTTGCTCCTTTATTAGCTCATGATCCGCTGCGAAACCGGACACCTCGAATAATTTTTGATCGCCTCATCCGGGATTCCTGTTTTCTTGAACTCACAAAATCTTCTTGGGTCGAGGCAGGAAAACTCCTTGCAGAGATTTCCATGTTGTAGGAATCTCCGTTTCATGCTTGACACTACCTGATCCATGATCGTATTGTGCACATAAGTTTCATATTTTTTCACTCCACATACAACCTTGGATGCCGTTCTCTTTTCAGAAAAGGTTGTAGCTACTCTGATTAATATTTCATCATCCTTGGCTTTCTCTTGCAAGATCATATTGGCACTTTCTGAAAACCTAACGGCTTTCTGGTGAGTTTTCTGGAAATATCTGCTAATGTTTGTTAGACTTTCAGTATCAGTCTCAACCATTCTCCATGCCTGTAGCATATCAAGATTCCTTGCTTGCAAATACTCTGATAATGGGGCAGTGATTGACGAGATTCTGTTGAAAACAAATGCGGTTATGATGGTCTCGAAAAGCAAGAGCTTCAGGAGCTTGCTAAGTAAATCTTTTGATTGATCTCCGGTTTCCCTGCTGAGTTTAACCTCTTTGCAAATAGCAGACAAAGTAGTTACGAGATCTACAAAAAGGCCTTTCTCTGCTGCATCTTCTTCGTGATATTGTCCGAATATCTGTCCAATTGCTCCTGATTTCGCCACCATCTTGTTGTGCCAATTATATGAAGCCTTCGGAGTTTTGCTGTTCTAATCTTGGATAACATGGATTCCTCCCACTCTTCCGTCCTCTTAAATGACTCTCGGAAGAAAGTTGCGAAGACCGAAGAGACTGACACATTAAGTGCAGTAGTGTGACTAAGAACGAGATTCAGTGTGTGTGTGCATAGCACCAAACATGAATATGCTTAGATGCTACTTCCCTAATCTTAGCCTGAACTCCTTGATACTTGCCAGACATGTTGGATGCTCCATCAAAGCTGTCCCCAACACAGTTGATAATATTAATCTTTAGCCGATCTAGGGTTTTCTTGATCAAATTGAACAATTCTAAGCCGCCAGTACCACATGCTTTGACAACACTCAAAAGCCTCTCTCGAACAGATCCTTTGCATACACGGCGTACCACAATAGAGCATTGATCTTGACCACTGATATCTTGAGTTGCATCCATTTGAAAAGAAAAAATCTTGGTCTTTTTCACTTCATCTTCAATTTTCTCTTGGATCATATTTCTGAACACGTGCAGAAGGGAATTCACAGATGATTTGCTAAGAATAGTGACAAAACTTCCTCGTCCAATTTTGCCTGAATTCCTTTTCTTTGAAGCATTACTTCGCACTGTAACTGTTTTGAGGTGCGCTTGAAGTGAATTGTCAAACATTGCCACCAATTTGATTATTTCCGAAAAGTTTCCATGATTTTTAACATCATCTTGGAGGCTGCATGCAGATTCATTTCTTCTTCCACTAAACGCAAGCCCTTCTTCCCCAATGTTTTAATTACCTCAATGATTCTAACAAGAACTGCTCATCATTGATCCACTTGATGTCTGTGCTCTCCGCTGCTGGTCCCTGCAATAAGCGTTGGATCGACCCAGATTTTGACTGGTAAATCATATATGCTTCCACCGCTAAAGTGTGCATTTTGGAGCTCTCGTGTTCCTTCAGATGTGTAAAAACGTGTTTTCTGTCTGAAACCGTCACTGAAAAGAGAACCTCCATTGTTTTGCAAAAAGCAAGGCAGATGAAACACATCAGAATATTATTCTCCTGTCAGTAGCTTACCCACTTTTGTGGAACCTGGTCTCCAGGCAAAGACATGCGGCTGTATGCGATAGCATGGTTAAAGGAATTTTTTTTCAGTAAGCTAAAAGTTTTTTCAGAAAGCTGAACAGCTGAGATTCCAAGGGTCGAATAAAATAAGGAGATGCAGAACCCTGAGAAGCTGCATCATTTGAGATCAACTTTTTATGAGCAATGTTGTTGCCTGCTTCTCATCATTGTCCAACATGTCAGCAGTAGCATCATACCTAGGGACCTTGCAGGGAGGTGACTCTTGCTCCTCTCGTAAAATGAGTACTGTATCAGCATTTCCAGTGACTCTTTCTTCTGCTTCTGTTGTTGCTAAAGGGGAAAAATATTACATCTGGTTAGCAAACACGAGGCAATTTGGAAGGCTTTTTCACTTGCAATTATTTCTAGTTATTTTGTAAATTTCCAAAGGAATTACAGCTCTCAGCTTCCATTGCATTGCAGGTAAAAAGAGTACTTTAAAATCTTAAGTTGTAATACCCTTCAAGATTATTGCGACCTTGGGGAGAAAAGATCGTTTTGTATGGAGGTTGTTACTGCCTTCTTTTCCTTTGATTTTAATAAGTGGAGTAAATTGTGCATGATCAAGGAGAGTAAATGGTGCAAGAGGGTTGTTATTAAGCTAAACTCAAATGCAAAGAGTTCATCTGTTTCCAAATGTGTAGCTACTGATGCTGTAGAAGAATGAATAGCATCTGGAACCTTTGCAAAAATTGCTTTTCATACTGAGTGATTTTGATGCACTTTCGTGAAGTTCTGCGAGTTTCTTCTCTTTTCGCTTTTGGCAATCACTTTTTGCTTTCTTTTTCACTTCAGAATGGGCTCGAAGGTTTCTTTCATAGCCTTAAACCGTCCGTGTCAGAGGAAATGTCAAAGCAAATGAGCAAAACAGTATTATTCCTCAATGATATGATCAATCATTCTATCCATTCCCTGTGATCATACCTAGGCATATTTACATTTTCACCATCTGTTCATTCATTTAACCATCCATTTTTTCTCCTCATTTAATGGCATTCAATTAATCATCACAAGCTGCCATTTACATTTATTAAGATATATGTATACTCCAAGACTTCCTCAATTTCAAGTTCATGCACAATGCAATCTCATCACGCACTATTTACTCCACTCATCTCCTATATCTGTACTTCCTTCTCTTTCCATTTGCGTACACTGGGCTAAATTTAGGTACGGTAGAATTCATGTAATTTGAATTTTCAGTGAATCTTAAAATTTGTTCGAATTTCATGAGTTCTTGAATAACACGAATTTCACGTTAGGATTTGTAACTCCCTTTTATATTTTGGGAGCCCTCTAGGTCTACAGTAAACCTTCACTGATGAGTGCAAGTTGGTATCAGTAGTAATAGTCTGCTCAATACTTACAAGGAAGCCCCTGAATAGACGTGAACAAGTTTGATGCAATCTGACGTCTTTCTTAGTTTGGCTAATTGAAGACATTTATCGCATTCTGTTTATTTGAATATCTTGCTTTTTCGGAATTCATAAAATAAAGATTTTCAGAACTGTATCATAAACTGACAGGGCAGTTAGTGAATTTAGGAGTGTTGCTAAGCGTAGCTAGGAATTAGATTAGATACTAAAAACGACAGAGATAAAATCTATCGAGAGATATAGAAGTATATAATGGTGCATCGGACAACATTTGTGCTATGACTGATTTTAAAAATGATTATACCAAATGAAGGCCACAATTCCTTTTCCGACACAGTGTTGCTGTTTCCCATGTGAGAAACGGATCTTTATTTTGTTGCAGGTACGAACTGTTACAATCAGATATAAAGGCGAGACTCAGCAAGATATTTTTATGAGTTTACAAGGCAGCTTTAAAAGCAAATTGAACACTTTTAAAGAGTAAGGCTGTCAACTGCTTGGAATTAATGGGGAAAATATATGGTTAAAGAAAACTAAATGAAACGATTTTGGTCTTCATAATCTGTAAAACATATTAAAGTTAATTTCGATTTTGCAAACATTACAAATACTCAAATGTATGAAAATGCCAGAAAACGTGAACTTAGGTTTGAAACTTAATAATGCATCGAATTCTGACGCATTCAAATGGAACTCTAGTAAGGAAAAGGACCTTATAAGGAATTATTACAGCACTAATCGTTTATTGGTAACATGAAAATAAATTTCTTACGCCCGAAAACCAATTTCGAACTCTTTGTAAATCAGTAGAAGTTGTTCAGTTTTGTTCTAATCACTATAAAGTCTACCTTCATAATATTATCACTTTCTGTTGCTGAACGTTTTGAAACATGTTGTCTATGATACAATCATGTCTACTCGCCCTACACAGGATATCTAAAACCGTCTATTGCTATTTGTTAAGAGCTCCAACTTCGTGCCAAGAAAATTTATATCTATTGCTACTTACTTTCTAAATATGCTATAACAGCGGACAAATACTGTAGTTTCCTTGAGCAGTGTGGTAAAATCATAGCCATGTACGCTGCCAAGAATAAATCTTTCTTCTACCAAAAGTACTTACATGCAACAATTTTCCAAGTCTCTTTCATTGTAATATTGAACTCCTCATGTGTTTCTCGACCATCTAAAATCAGGTTGCTTTGATGTCACCATGTTCAGAGCAACAAAAGTGTGTATGAATGTGAAGTTATTCGTGAACTAGTTTAAAAATTGCTATTCACGATTGTGTAGGTGGCCTTGTGCTTCATCGAGCTTCATCGAAAATTATTACAGGTTTTATGACTGTTTGTTTCGTCTTGGCGTTGGTTTTGATAAGAGTCCATTTTTAAAAAAGAAAGGAAGACTATTTTAAAAATTGCAGAGACCAGACTGAAAGTAAAATAGCAATTAATATGACATGTTAGCAAAATCCTCTGATAGTGTGTTTGCCAGAGAATCAAACCATATTACATTACATCTTTTAAATAACTTCAAATTGTGTAATTCTTTATTTTGGGGCTTAAAACATTTTGGTAAGTTAAAGTTTAGCTTCTTAAATGATTTGCTGTTTTTCCATTTTTCTGCTTGTTTCATACTTTCTTTACTTTCATATTTAACACTTATGAGACGGAAACTTTGCAATACAATAAACTTTCAATGGCCTAAATAATGATTGCAATTATTGCTTTGTTTTAGTAGTTCATTAAGGCAAAGAAGAATTAGCTTTAGCCAAGGATAAACATACAGATGTTGGAAGATTCTTGAACAAACGGATAGAAGAAAATCAGGAGAAAGATGTAGATAACATGCTAACCTTAAGGATGAAGCTGTGAATGTTTTGTTTTACCCAGTGTTGTTATTGTAAGTTAAATATTTTCTAAGATTGTATAAAGACTGTAGTAATGAATTACTAGAAAACTATTGAGAAGGTCTTGGGAACTCTTAGAACTTAAAGGCACAAATAGAATGCTTAGAGGGCGTAATCACTTTATGCCGCAGAGGATCTAGTTCATGTCAGAAGATGAAGAAAATATAACAGGAATTAGTGAAAGCAAGTAGAAAAATATATAGGAGAAAAACTATTGAAAAACGTTTGCGAGTGACTAAGATATGTGAAAAGTTACGAGTATGGTAGATCACACTTCAGTAGTTGGAATGACTATTAATTGCTGAAATGTAATATTAACATATGGCAAAGAGTAAAAAACATAAAAATGTGTAGGATACCTTTATTTTACCCTTGAAAAACCAAAAATGTTAAGTAAGTAACTTAAGGACTTCAACACAGAACAACGTGATGCAAAGATAGAAATGTTGGAAGGTTAACAGTCACACGATTGTCATTTAAAAAATCCTTCGACGATAGAATACTTTGTCTACATTAGTTGTTGCTTTTTTCGATGCAATCTATTTTTCTGTTTTAATTAGCAAGGATATTCATGAAAATAATGCATAATCTAGATATGCAAATGTTTACCGTAACATTCACCCCTTTGCGTGTAATAAATCAATATCAGCTCGCGTTAGCAGCTGTTCAACTGTAGTAGCATTTAGGTTGAGATGGTCACCCATTGTTTACTGAGAGCAGTTTTGGTCACTCGTGTTAAATGCTGTCTTTCCTCTGTCCTGTGTCTCCACTTTTTGCAGATTTCAGATGGACGCACTTTGCGTTAATGCTGTCTGCACCTGTTTGATATTTGGAATAGCAGTCATACACACGTTTAAGCGGTCGTCGATAACAATGGCCAATCTAAACATAATAATTTTTCAGATGATTTAAGAGGTGCTTTTTGACTAAATTGGAGTCACTGATTTCGAAACTGGCACCAGTTTTTCGCTTTCGCTTCTAGTATTCTTTCTTTGACAATTGATTAAATTTCATAAAATACTACATAAGAACACATTATTAGTTTAATAAACAAGTACTGTATAGACGCTATATTGATTTTTCTGTCTGTGTGTATGGGCGTTTGTTTAACGACCCACTCAGCCCTTCCCTAGAGGGTCTCTTGGGGGTCAATCAAGGTATTGCCTTGTATCACAGTCGATATGTGGAGCTAGAACTTAGATAATTATGTGACGACAGCATAAAGTAACTAATGAGGAGCTAAAACCGATTTGGGTGCATTAAAATTGTAAGTATGCTATCACAAGCTATTAATACTATTCATTATCGCAGATAATCTTATCACAAGTTATTAAATAAATCAGTTTCTTTTAAAAACTTAATAATATTACAGCCTGGGAGATTAAATACCTCCAGCAATCAAGAGGGTTTCTTTTACTTTTTTTTGAAAACATTGCACATTTACCGAACGTGGATGAATACTGCTTCAGATATTACAAGAATTGTGTTTTGTTGGTTAATGCTAGTTGTGTGTACCAACGCAATTGTTTGTCATGTATGTTACTCGTCATGATAAACATGGTGATCGATTTCATCAGGATATTAAAATTATTGGAAGAGAGATACCAAGGCCACTAGGACACTTACATGATGGCCGACTCCTACTGGAGCATTCAAAGAGACTGTCCGGATATCCATCACTCTAGAAAATCTAACGCAAGTCCTCTGATGATTCAAAAATTGCACTGATGTGCCTTTAAATAGTTAATATTTCAATATTTCTATAGTTATCATTTATATGTTAATATCTATGTGTTGATCTTATGAAATTGATTTGGATTCATGTGATTTAGTAGCTTTCTATGTCCGGGGTAACATACCCCTCTTATTGATATACAGCAAAAACTGGACGTGATAGGTAAAAACTGATGCTATATTTGAAATCAGCGACCCCAAGTTACCTCTCCAACCTACATCACCAAAAACTGTGTTGACTAGTGTAATTCTTCCAGTGGGACTGCAATCAGTCATTGGAAAACATTAAAATCAGATATATATTTTTTACTCTACTTTTTATGTTAATCCTCTCCGAAACAGCAAGACATGATTACAAGCCTGTAACTCTGGGAGCCAAAACATAACCTTAGCTATGGGTTATGCTCACAT
The DNA here is from genome assembly GCA_024741275.1 of Chironex yamaguchii. Taxonomy (NCBI): domain Eukaryota; kingdom Metazoa; phylum Cnidaria; class Cubozoa; order Chirodropida; family Chirodropidae; genus Chironex; species Chironex yamaguchii. Next base: position 23,359 of record JANTCA010058289.1, read on the forward strand.
TGTACATATGCTTACATGTGTTCAGTCTTAAGTGATGACAATGCTCAAGATATTAACCTTTTGGAACATTTTTAAATCAAAATGAAATATCAAATGTTTTTTATTAGTATTTTTCCTGCCAGTCCTGAACATAAAAGCAAATGATAGGATACCAAATTGTATTGGGTCAAATGAGTTTTATTAGTCTGAATGCCGAAGCTGCCATCCAGCTGACATTAGCCAAACTAATCGCCACGTGAATGTGCGAATGACAGTAACTGAATTCCGCACATGCTCTTTTTCAAGTATTATGAAGCATTTGTATTTTCCATCGTTGCTCCTCGAACGACGTCAAAATTTGATCTTCCTTTTTCTTGTTATCAATTTACTCATTCAAATAACTTTTTTAATCTTACGCTTCTTGTTGCTGTTAGTGAATTAAGCGTACAGATTCAGGGGCGTCGTGGTGCCTATAGAGCAGGGGGGCAAGCTCTGAAATTTTTGGAAAAAGTCCACTTTTTGATAATGGTTATCTTGGCTTATTAACTAGTAGATATGTTTGGCACGTGACTTTACGTCATCTTTCGAATTTTACAAAATTAGGAGGCAAGAAAAAAAGTAAATTTATATAAGACTGAGAATTTCTTTTGATAAATGCTTCGTTTTTAAAGCATAAGTAGCTTTTTCAAGAGCGGTAATGTTGCAAATGCGTCAATAACTGCCTCGTAATCAACACAAGACAACAGTTCACGCTCAACGCTAGTGAGCATCAATGCACACAGACGAGGCTTGGCCATAGAGGATCGCAACTTGTTTTTAACTATCTTCAGCTTTGAGAATGAACACTCGCACTTTTTTGATCCAATAAGTAATGTTACAAGTACTTTGTAAGGACTGTAGAGGTTTTTATATACTGTTTGCAAGTTATATTTTGAAATAAGTTGCAGCATGGTAACGAAATTTGTCTCGAAGTTTGACGAGCTGTAATTGCACTGTCTCAACCAGTCTTATTGCTGTTAGAATGTCAATCTTTTCGCACCGTAGATACAAGGATACAGGATCAAGGATGGCGAATGTCTTGTGAAATAGATGAGCCATTACGACTATATCGAAGCAAGATATTTTTTGCAGTAAGGCTTCTGCATCAGTAACTGTTTCTTTGCTATGTTCAGGTGTTAAGTAGTGCTCAAATGCATCTCTAAAGCAATCATACAGCTTGCCAGATTTGGCTAAGAAGACAGTCTCCAGAGATTTCTCATGTGACCACCATCATGTTGTCGAGACTCTCTGGAGCCTATGTACCTTTCCTATGCCAGCTTCTATCTGGGCATCTTGCAGAATTTCACTACGTTTTCTAGATTTTTACCGACAGCTAAATTTTCCGACGGAACTTTGAAATTTCCGAAAATCTGACGATTGTCAAACCAGGGGTGCCATGACACTCCCTGTCCTCTCGCCCACGACTCCTCTGGATAGATTTCATGTGCTCAGACTCAACTGTACTTTCATAATGATTTTTGGTGTTTTCGGAGCGTGTTGTTACATGCTGTTTAAGTTTCTGTACTTTTCGTGTACGATATCTCTTTTCTCTGCTGAAGTCAAAAGTGTTTGACGAAACATTAGAAAAATAGGTTCATAGGCCATTTCTCATTTCTAGGAGGAATAGGATCCTGCATGTATTATTCATTGGATTAAGTTTTGGACCTGATAAATCAACTGTAACTACATTGAAGAAGTCCGCTTGCTGCTATCCAAGATCTTTCAAGCTTTCAAATTTGATTTAACTTACGGAATCAGAGTTAAGGAAACAAAGCGAGTACCGAAATTAAGTTGGATTTTCAACAGCAACATAACCGTACAATGCAAACGAGTAATGTGACTATGGCTCAGCTTTAAAATATGGCCTCGGATAGTTCAAGTGCATTGCACAGAAGTAAAAGTATGATTATGACCACCGAGGCCTGGTACTCGCGCTCCGCGGCAGCAAATCCGACGCCTCTCCTACTGAACCAAACAGCTCAACAGGAAAGGTGATTGTCAAAATGGAACCGGTGGTCATAATCATTCCTTTACTTCTGTACAATACACTTGACCTATCTGACTGAGGCCATATTTTAACGCCAAATCAATGTCCCATTCCTAACATGTAAGGAAGCTCTACTTGGGCGTCATAAGGGTAAAGTAAACAAGCAAATGACTGCTAATTAAGAGTGGAACACGCTCTCAGAAACAGCGTAAGCAACACGAGGAAACTGGGGAGGTAGGGTTTGTCGGAGCTATAACTTTCGTGCAATATTTTGTTATGAAGCTGCTGAAACTATATTACTGATTTTACTATTTGTTACAAACTCCGAGGAGCATCTTCCTCACTGTCGGGGTTCTCGATCCAATTATACTCCGCCTCGGACACGCAACTGAACAAACGTGGCAGAAGGACTGTCATAAGGTAGGTTGTGATAAACGTGGCCGAGAGCAAGGTACTGTCTCAAAACTTAGGCGACATAAAAGATCACCATTACCGACATAAGTGACTTTGTCTTCTCTTGCTCATAGTGAGCTGGGCATGTAGCGTAAAGATTGGCCTCCTCAGCAGGAGTCAGAAGCCTTGGCACCCTGAAACACTGATTCTTTCCAACAAGAAAAAGGCAATGAATAGTATCCCATCAAGACTATGCTCTAACAGAAAATTATTACTTAGGAAACTTGGCATGCTATCTGTTCTTAACGTTTCCAGCGACGGGAAAGGCGAATCCCCTTAAATCCTCACTTACAAGCCCTCTCGGTTATAAACTCTGTAGAAACAAAGTTGGCTTGAAATGATGTATGCCTGGGATGATCTTCAATATGCAAATTTATGCCATTCTCTACCGTTACCAGGGCCACACTTTGTTACCTTGCAACTATGACAACAATGGAGAGACGCTTCCATGTAAACAACAAAGCAAATGGTGAAACAGTACATGCGAGAGTAGATGGAAGATGGCTGCTACGACAATCACTAAGCCGGTGATCAAAGATCCTTTACTCACGGCGGAAGATCTCATCTTCCCCCATAAAGCTAGCAATATACCAGGGTGAGTGTGACATTTGAAATCTTTCGATTAGCCAAAGTTATCTTTAAGTGAAGATATTTTAAAGCATTACTTGCGCGTGGGCGATGAGGTGGTCGTGATTATAAGACCGACAACACGTGTAGTTTGGAAGGCGAATTTCTTATTTAATATAACAACTTTCTACTTTCAACAACCTTGTGTGCAAAAAATGCAATTTTATCCTGTCGATTGATTTAAAGACGTCCGTTTTTATTCGACTAGCCTGGCCTGCTAACAGATATCAAGCTTTAATATCCCAAATCCTGTGCACAACCACCCTTTATTTTGTTGGCATGCATCTACAAAAACGGTGCGTAAATTACTTTGAGTTTTTCCGAACTTGTTGTTCGGCCGTATTGATGTTACACTGGATCAACTTGAGAGATAGGAATAGGACTATAAGTTTAAACTCTATCTTGCTAACTGTATGACAGCAAACTGTTATGCTAGGAACAACTCATTCTGTTTGAATTTGTGGCATTAACCCTCTAACTTGCACAAACGTCCTTCCCGAAATTATGACAGAAGTTAGGACAAACCGACACCTCTGTTATGGTATTCTGGCTCTAGTTTATTTATATTACAATATGCATACTCTTAACATCCTTTCGAGGTGATACAACTTTAGGTATTCAAGCAGTCAATAAATATTTTCGTTTTGGCAGTACTAAGCAGGGAAACGGGAAAGAGGGATTTCGTTATTTGCTATCATCACCAGTCATCTGCACTCTGTAGGGGGTAGGGGCAGCACACCAGGACTATGGCCATACCTCAAATCCAAGTTTTTTTTTAATCTAAGGTCACGCGTGCTGATCAATCAGCCATACATACAATACCAAAACAATGTATGAGCTTATTTAACAGCTGCTCACTGCAATATTTCATCGATTTGGTTTCCTTTATATGTGGAGACTTAAAATTTCATTAAATTCTTGTAGTGCAGGCTAAAAGGTATGAAGAATAAACCCAGAAAAAATCACAACAAAATATTATATATTTTAGTGTACAGGTTTCAATCACCAGACACATTTGGAAATCTATTTCAAGATAGTACTCAATTATCACAAAGTGAACAAAACTCAACATATGTAAACAAATAAAGCCTGTGATTGTAAGGAAAGCAGAAACTGCATTGATTTGCTTGAGTTTCAAAAATACAGACTACTTAAAACCATACTATTTACTATTACTACTTATTTACTTAAAACCTTTTTTCACCTGACACTCTTCAGAGTATGAATCATCAGAAATAAAGCTTTTAAGTCTGTTTTGAGCGCCATGTTGCAAATGTTCAAGGAAATTTTCAAGTTTTTACACAGGAAGGTTGTTGAAGTGTTTCACGCAATGGCACACAGAAAAACACTGTCCATGCTGGAATTCCCCTTATGGATGAACTGCCCATTTACATTACATTGCTAAGCAGATGTTAACAACAGGCTAGATTTAAATTATGGGCGAAATTTCTTTCTTCTTAAATTAATGAAAAAGTTATTTCTTAATTATCAACAACTATCTTTCATGTGCACACTATTCTCTCCAGTATCATTTTTTCTCTTGACTCCTTTGCTAACTTACAATTTTAATTAATGACAAAACTAGACAGATTTTGTACCACTTAAATGCTGAAATACATGACAAGTTTTCATTACTCCCATTCTTAATAATTAACATGGCCTTCTATTGATAGCAGCTAATGTATTGTAGCTGATAGAACTACCTTTTATAAATAATGCATTATTATTGTCATTACCAGTTATAAGTTTTCACTTTGTCTGTTCTTTTGCTTTACCATTTTGATAGCAAACTGAAAATTCAAAACCGCCACACCAATGGTCTTAACTGATACTGTTAATTGATACAAGGAATGTTTGAAAACAAATACTCCATTGAACTTCATGGAGAGATGATCACACAAGTTATTTGAAATAACAGTGTAAGACAAGCAGAAAAAGTCCTGAAAGAACTGTTACAAACAGTTGGACAACTTTGTTATGTAACATAATATCAAGGAAGATTGATTTCGATTCCTAATTCTGCTTGTCTATTCTGAATTTTTTATTATGTGTTGCTCTTGACTTGAATGACTTTGCTTATGGCATGGGAGCATGTTGAATGGTTATAAAAATTTCCATTTAACTGAAAGTATCAAGCTTTTAAAATGTTTTACCAGTTAAAAAACTCCAAGTCATAAGCCTTAAAAATTTCTATGTTTGCACATTCTAGTTTTTGCAGAGAAGTCAAACTGCCAGTTTCAACATGTAATGTATTTTAGCCTTGAATAATTACGACCCTGAAGACCTATCTGTGTAATAGCTGTATTGTTGACATTCAAACATCTTACAAACACATTGAAATCATTAGAAAAAAATGGTTATAACATGAGCCAGAAGTGTACATTAACTAACATATACCTTGAAAACAGCAACTTTGAATTTTCACAGAAATAAAGCTGTGTAAAGTAAACAAACGTAAGTTCTTTATTGTAAACAATTTAGGAAAGTAAAATTATTGCAACCCACTACATTTCTGTTTTAGCTATGATGGCTATACACCACAGCTGAAGTTTAATTGTGGACACACTTATGGATATCATACAGACAAATTAACTAAGGTAAGTGTATTTAACTTACCTAGGCATGTATACAATAATGTTTTTAATTTAGTTTTTATTGCAGTTTTGATTATTATTCATCATGATCATCAACTTCCTTATACCAATTATCATTGTTTCTAAAAATGGTACTAATGGGGGGAATATCGATATGTTTTAATTAAGTAATGTCAGTGCAGTAAATCAATAGCTGATCAATGAAAGTATGAATTTAGTGTGTTCTCCAGTAAGTTTGACCCTGCTAATGGAAAGTTGTCAGAACACATTGTCCTACCATATCAACTTTGTAGTCTGTCAAATTTTTCGAAAGTTTTTACAGCTATCGTACCTTACCAACTTTGAAGTGTCTTTCCTTTTTCTGGCTCAATGCTGCTAGTAAAACAAATCATTGTACCATCTTAACACTGTCACAGTTGTGGCCTTATGTGAATGAAATATTAGTTTATATCCTTTTTCTGTTAGTGTTTAACAAGCACTAACAGATTTATAAGCAAGACATTAGTCTGATCAAGTTGGAATAGTGCTGCTGCCTTTTTGAATGGTCAGCAATGCCATTCAAATATATGCTTCATTGTAAAAGACACACAAGTTTCAATCCTTTTCTACATCCATCATCAAAACGTAAGTATTATCAACTCAGAATGGTAAACTTTTCTTTGTAAATGGTCAGCTATGGCTCTTTTTGTGACCTGAAAGTTGTACTACAAGGTTGACTTCTACCTAGGGAAAAGGAAAATCATGGGTATATTCTGATACTTTCCATCATGCAATGTTGAAAAGTGGATATTGGTTCCTTCTTTGTGTCCATCTCAAAATATAAATTAGGCATGCCAAAGAAAATAATGAGTTGTCCTGTGGTTGATGATTTTTTTATTGTCTTATTTACTATCATGAAAGATAAAAGCTTATCTCACTGCTTTTGTCTATTTTAAGAACTGTATGTGACATCTTTAATTAATTCACTTTTATTTATCTAATGCTATACATGCTAGGAAAGCAGAAATTATTGTTAATTGGTTGATGCATTTTGTCCCTAACAACAAAGTAGTAACCAATTTAACAATATGTGCAAAGTGAAATCTTTGTTAATGCTGATAAATTATTTATCTTTTATATGCATTTTGCAGCAAATTGGGTTATTACTGTTGCATTTATTGGTGCAATTGAGATTCTATGATTGTTTTTAACTATAGATTATTTGTTCATGCTGTTGCGTTAATTAGGGGGATGTTGGTTTTCTTGAACAAGTAGTTTATGAATCAAAATGTACCAGGATCTATATGTTCCAGGTTTTTGCTAAGTTCTCTTTTTTTTCTGAAATTGTTGAATATATTATTCCTTTTCATGCTCTGAATTCCAATTGCACCAATAAATACAGCAATAACAAGCCATTTTGGTACAATATGCACATAAAAAGAGGTACAACATAGCAATTTTAACAAATATTCCACGATAGCCCTACTAGGTTGAATTTTTTCCCACCTGGTTATTAAGAAAAAAATACATCAACTGATCTGAAAGCATGGTTTGCTTTCATATCATATAACTAACACTCTAATAATTTAAATCATTATTTCATAAATTTACAATCAAATTCTAACATTGCACATTACCCATGGGCAGCCTTTTCAGTTGCCTTTAGATGTTAAGAACCTAAACATTGGCTTGAACATGTACAAGAATGTTTTGAGTACAGTTCAAATTTGAGTCACCAGAAAGAAATATCTGTCCCTTGCTTTTCTGAAATTTCATACTTGTAATAAATGTATAGAGTGACTAATAAAATGTTTCCTCTTGCAGGATTACAAGAATAACATGACTTCATCGTGTTACTATATATACTTAGCTGTTAATAATCAGTCATTGCACAACCAGTAAGAACTATAATGAACTCTTTCTTAATTCTACAATGAGTGCGTCCTTTAGACAAGGTGATTTCTAAAGTTGTTTTTCTGTTTTGTGATTACATAGTGGAGCTCTGTAAAAATTTCGTGACTTAATGGTAAGCTATCAATATCGTTAACAGTAAGAATTGCCTTAAACTGTCATGTATAATAGAAAATCAAAGCCTAAATTGATTTCTTGTGCTATCAAATTTTGCTGAGTTGGATTTTGTTTCAATAATAGAGTTCTTAGCTCACAAAAAATTAATGACACAATTTTAATGTACTACATTTCACTGAAGCCAAACACAGAATCTGAGTCAAACCATGACGTGTCCTTTATCTTGGTGTTGTTTTGCTTGGGTGTCAGTTTTTTAACTCTACTTTTAAATGATGCTGACTTTCGAGGTGTATTGAGCTCTTTTATTGATTTTTCTACCTTGGAAAGTGTTCCATGCCTAGGAAACAGCTGTCTAAATTGCTCCATTTCACCATCTAAAGCCTCTTGTCCACTTGGCTTTTTTTCCATTCGTTTCAAACATCCAGCTTTGGTCACGGGCTGAAGAGTTGTCTTAAACCCAATGTTCCCTTGCTTTGTATCTGGAGTCTGTCTTAACCTACGGGGTAGTTCTTCTTTTTCCTCTGGTGTGGAAATTTCTGATGTCGTGTCACTTTTGTTGCCTTGCTTTGCTTCTTCGTGTTCATCAAGTGACTGGTCTTGGCTAAGTTTGGCGTCTGAATCTCTCAGATTTTTGCAACCCTTTACTAATTTTGGTGTTAACCTGATATTTGGTTTGACAACTAACTTTGGCGTTGTTTCAGTAGATTTCTTCTCATCTTGCACAAAAATTTGACTTGTATTTGAAGTATTTGCAAACTTGACACGTTTAGAAACCTTAGGTGTATGTAGATTATTAGAACTGGTAGCAAAATTTTCCCTACCAGGAGTTACAGGTACACTGAAAACCCTACTTTCATTCTCTCCCTCGCTTAGCTGCCTCTCGAGTACCTTTATCTCTGATTGCAATCTCTCAACAATATCTGATCTCTCACTTAAAACCTCACGAAGGCTAGTTAGTTCTTCATCTTTGACAGCTATAATTTGTTCTTTGGCCTCCATCGATTTGACTGAAGCTGTGATATCTCTCTGAAGTTCAGATATTTTTTGCTCAAGATTCGTTATTTTTAGCTCTGAGTAACTCATGTCTTTTAGCTGTTCCTTCAGTTGCGTAATTTCTTTTTCTTTGTGTGTTGCAATTTTTTCACTATCGGTTTTATACCTTTCTAGTGTATTACAGAGCTCCTTAATCTGAGATTCGAAATTTTCTTTTGCATCAGCAAGTTCCTTTTTAAGGGATGTGGCTTCCTTTACTGCTTCTTCGGTCTCCATTTTACCTCCTGCCAACTGAGACTGCAAGTGCATTATTTTCTCTGATGATTTTGTGTTTTCTTCTTTCAAAAGACGCATCTCCTCTGTTAACTTTGTGGAGTTATCTTGCTCTGCCTGAAGCTTTACTGCGAGTGATTTACATTCTTGTTGATTTTCTTTGACTGATTTCTTCTTATCCGCAAGTTCGCATTGAATTTGTTTTAACTTGTTCTCTAATGTGTCAATCTTTTTCTTCTTAACAGTGATTTCTTTGTTAAGTGACTTCGTTTTTGAAGTTTCCGCTGTGCTACTTTCTTCCATTTGAGACTGTAGCTCACTTACTGTCGATTGTAACTCTGATTCTTTCTCCTGCAATAATTTTGCTTGAGCTTTTAGTTCCTCGTTTTCCGTCTGGTAAACTCCCACATCCTTTTCGAGCTTTTTAACCTTACCCTCTACGTCTCTTCGTTCGTCTCCTAATTTTTTTATTTTTTCTTTTAAATTCTTGGAGTCAGCTGAGGCAATTTTAAGTTCGTCTTCCAAAACTGAGATATTATTTGTAAAATTTTCAATAGAAATATGCAGTCTTTGATTGTTTTCCTCGTATTTTGAAATATCAAGTTCTTGCTTTGCTAACTTTTCCTTTAAAGCATAAACTTCCTCACTGGTTTTACCTTTGGAATTCTCTGACTCTAAAAGTAACTTTTTTATTGTTACTGTTTCGTTAAGGGCATTTTCCAACTCCAGTTTTAAAGATTGTATTTGCTCTTTGTCAGTGTTAGATACCTCTTCAAGACATCTTAAAGTTCTTTCCATATTTCTCTCACTCACTTTGGATTCTTCCACTTCCCGACAAAGCGTATTTATTTTCTCCTTAAGCTTAAGTTTACTCTCTGATGTCTCTGACAAGGTTTTTGACATTTCTTGTAACTCCTCCTCTTTATTATTTAAAGCCGTCTGTAGGTTTTCGATCTCACATACTTTGCTCTGTAGTTCTTCATAAGTCTCGCCATATCTTGACTTTTCTTGAAGCAGGTCTCTTTCTAACATTAATACATTTTCCTCGTGTTTTGTTATTTCAGCCTCAAAGTTATGTTTAAGTTGTAGAGATACTTCTCGTTCTCTGTCCAAAGTCTTCTCTAGTTCAGAGTTGTTAACGGATGTTTCTGTGACATTTTCTCGTAACGTTTGAAGTTCTTTAAGTAATTCTCCCTCTTTTGAGGCAGCTGTAGCCAGTCTGTATTCTCGCTCCTTGATCTCCTGTTCAAATTCATGTATCTTATTGTTTAAATCATCAGTTAGTTCCGCAAATTCAGTGACTTTGACTTGAAAGGATGACACTTCTCCTTTTAGATCTTCAATTGTATCACGTTGTGTATCTTTGAGGTTGTTGGCAGATGTTAATTTTTCCTTGATCTCAGTCAATTCGTCTTTAAATGCTTGCTTTTCTTTGCTGTGCCTTTCCTTTAAATCGAATACCTTTCTGTTCATTTCATCCCGTTTTGAGCTACATGTTATTTCGATCTCTTGGAACTTGAGCACAAGCTCCTGTAGTTGGTCAAGACGGTCTTTTTCCAAAAATCTGAGGTCGTCTCTGTCTGCTTCTCCACGAACGATATTTTCTTCAATCTTTACAACATGTTCTTTTAAAGCATTACACATATCCCTTGTTGTAGTAATTCTGTGGTTAATGTCCTCATGATAGGATTTTGTTTCTTGAACTTTGGTACTTAGGCTTTCATTTTGAAATTGGAGTTCTAGTATTGACTTCCGTAGCGAATCAATTGTTTGCATCGCATCCTCCAACTTTTTATCTTTGTGTTGTAATTCAAGTTCAGTAGACGTTTTCCACTGTCGTATCTTTTCGGCCTCTTGGTGAAGTTTCGAATGCAATGTTGTCAGTCTATCTGTACTTTGCTGCAACTTCTGGCCTTCTTTTTCCGTGCACACTCGCTGCCTTGGTAGGTTTGCTGGGGGTAGGAGGCTCTGTTGCTCTTGGCTATTTTGTTGTAACCTTGCCATTTGTTGTGTGCCGAAGCTTGAACCGGAAACTCTGTGTTCCTCGAGTCTAGGTCTAAACTGGAACATTTTCAAATTTCTGAAATATGAAAAACAGTGTTAGGTTACACAATACACGACTTACTCAAAGGCTATTGTTCTCGAGCAGCAATAAAACCATTGTGAAAGCTAACTTTTAACCCAATATTTCTTAGTTAATGCCATTTGCATCCATCTAATTATTACTTGGATATCTTTGTTCTAACTGACACCGAGGTCTAACTGTTAAAATTGCAATAAATTGTTCATCGTCATCAACACAATCTATCAGACTTATTTCTTTAGTAATGAAAGGCCTCAGAAATGAATTTGTGCTGCGTTTTGTTATCAATTGTTTCCAAAGATTTTTGATGATTTTTGCTATTGACAGAAGTAACCTTCAAAGGTAGGTGAGAGGGAAAGACTTCTGTAAAGAGTAGCCATGCTCTTTACGATCAATATAATTAACCAGTTATTTTCAGATGTTATTTTTCTTTTAATGTAAATTGGAGTCAATGAATATGCAACTACTTATATTATTTAAATTTTGTGTGAGTACTGAGGTGATTTTGAAAATCGTCTCCAAAAGACACATTGAATTTTAATTTCTTAAATTTGAATGTGTTCTCATATGATATTGAGATCCTTGAATCTTGCACCTTTGCATTGAGAAATATATGCATGTGCTTTTTCGAGGTTTGTAAAATAATGAAAGCTGAGTTAATTTTAGCTATAACCTTTCTTCATTGCTTTGTTATTTTCACTATAAAATCTGGACATTTGTAGTGTCACAGACTAAAGATAACCCTACTTAGAGGAAACTGTGTAGAAAATCAAGCTAACACAATTCTCATGCCCCAAAATTAGTTGAACAAGTCTCTCAAAAGCAGATGCATAAATTTGTTTTTGTTAGATGGAAACGTCTAGAACGTGTTATTTAAATATTATAGAAACTACAAAATAGACATAAATTTACATTATCAATAGTTTCTGGCATATATATCAATGGTTACCATGGACAAAAACTAAACAAATTTGTTGATATTATTTCCTGAGACTGGTCCCTTTTCCGGTTTTACTAATGCCTTATCCCCATTAAGTCCCAGTTATAATGTACTATTAGATATACAACTCTGTGTTCTCTTACCGAACCTTACGCATCTATCCACATTTATAATTCTTTTGTTGATAACTGGTGTCTGTAATTACGAAGGACCTCGCAAAGTTTGCTACATCGCAAGAGCTAATGTATGACAATGTTGGAGGTGACGAGGGAAGGCGCAAGGTACAGTGATTTTCTTGACGTTAAAGCTGACTTTTAATCCCAGCTTTCAAACCTACTTAGATACTCAAAAATTTAAACAAATTTGACAGTAGAAAGATTTTTCCCACCCACTTGAGGAACCCATGATATAGACTTTCCTTGCTATTAGTGCTGGGTCTTAATCATGCTAGTAAGAGGCACCAAGACGTGAGCAGTGTAGACCTGCCTCTTGCCAAAACGTGCCATGGACAAGAAGTGCATCTTTCTGCAGCAGCGTAGAATGTTTTAGTAATCCTGATGGATACAATGGTTGTTTTATATACTCATGAAAATGTTAGATAGTTACAAATTCCATTTATGGGCTTGCTGTAGAGGGCATAGAACGGACTGATATAAAATTGACGAGAGAACGCTATATTCGATCAAGAAGCAAAGTTACAGTTTATTGATCAAGGGATCCAAATTTTGAGAGAAAAAAGGCAATCAGTGACTGTTTTTCATAGAATCTTTACACTGCAGCTATTTGAAACCACACCTTTATTTTATCTGTCATAGATAACTGTTATTTGCAGCGGAGAGTGATTTTATTCGATCAGTGATTATTTACACATTCAGTCTTATTCTGAATAATATTGCTTGCTTTATGGCCATTTTGGCTGGTAGAAGAACGCCTTTATCAGTTTTCCAGGGACCCAAATAGGAAAAATTATTTGAATGTATGTAAACTAAAGCTATAGGCTATTTCAGCAGCCTATACTGCTCAGTTACCAAGTCATCATTAGCTGATTATGTTGAGATTGATTGTATTTGATATGATTTAGATTAGATTTGGTTTGTTTTTTAATGTCTAGTAGTTTTCTAGGCTACGACGTTTTCGTCATGGTATCTGTGGCATAAGCCCCCGACGTTTAAAACAGCAAATATTACTGCCAAAAAGCTACGCATTAAGTGATACGAGTTTTGGCTTGTACGTCTTGAATTGGAAGCTTCTTTACCTGTAACAGTATGACTTGTTTCTCACTCGGAACTTTGTTTAGTACCACGCAAACCTACGTTAGCATCGTCGGCTTTTACATTACGTTACTGAATGCGATGTCGTGCAATTTTATGCGTTGCGATGTTCTGAGAACAGTATTTGTGTTTTTCAATTTAATACGTGTTACCACTTTAACTTAAAACCAATTGTTCACTATTCCAAACTACCGACCACATCATAGGACGTGGACTGTTGCCCCTGATGTAATCTATGTAAGGATCCGTTGAATCCATGAAAACCAATTGATTGTCTCTTGCCAAAAATCTCCAGTATGCAGGTGACCAGAATAGGAACAATCTTTTTGATCTCACTGTCGAATCACAATTGTGTGCCACTGTCTTCAGAGTTGCGCAGTTTTAAACCATGGCATAGATTAGCACATCTTTCATGGGGTTCCTTAGTGGCGCATTGAGAAAAATCTGTATATGAAGCACTGTGACGTGGAAAGGCTGCCAAAGTATGGATTTAACTAACATCGTCGGACGTATCCTAAACTGGACTTTTAGAGCTAGTATCTGTTAGCATGAAGAAAAGACTACAAAAGGGCCACTGACATTTACTCAGAGCTTGATGCCAATTTAAAATTGGTCTTTCCATGTGAAAGACAATCTCGTGCAAGACAAGCTGTGCGTGACATTGCTCAACACAAGGTAGCCTTCTAGCAATGTTTCACCGCATGTCTCATTAGTCAGTAAAGAAATATATTTTAAACGAATAGTATAGGCACTACTTTGTCGAACTCACACTTGGGATCGATTTGCTATCCATGCAAACTCGGTTCGCTTCAGGGAGGGTTCCACTTTGAGGTAAATCCCGTCTCGTGTAAACAAGCAAAATTGGAGATCTGTCCCAAGATGGCACGGATAGTCAACGAAGATACTAAATGATCCGATTGGAGATGTTATTAAATTGGTGCTTCGATCATTTGTTTGTCAGATTTTGTCCACCTTCTTAGCCGAGAGTGTAGAAAGTTTTATATATCTTCGCGCATTCCCTCAAGGGGCCTGGGAACGAATGTGGTCCTGCCTTGGATCGATCCCGTGTCAGCGCCTGCCAATTTTGAGATCAATCTTATTTTGCTCATGTAAAGGAGTTATATTGGGGGTCTTACGTTGGTAGAACTAAAACGTTCAAGGATTGCGAAGTTAAACTGAACTGAAACTTGAGACAAAGCTGAACTTTAATTTCTGAACATATTTTTCTTATCGCAAGCAAATGATACCCTGATATGATGCCCTGTGTGGCTGTCCCTGACATCATACGTGACAAAATTTCACCATACAACAACGTACCTCTGTCATTTTTGGCACAGTATGGAAATACGTTTTGAATCACTCAGTGAAACCACGTCAATACAGTTGAAAAATTCCGTTAATGAGGTCTCCGGTTGATAATGTCAACGGCCAGATTTCGATATCTCAGATAGTATCATTGTCGATAATTTTTACGCTATTTCGACAGTCACTTAAGCTAAATTTAAAAGCCGATAAGCCTGCTTCTATTTCAATTATCTAAGTATCTACTAATGAAACAGGCGTTGCGCATTAATGAATTTATATCGCCATCGGCCCCAGGGAATGATGGAACATGCAGTCATGTGCGTCAGTCTCGTGTTTTACTCAAGTTTTAGAAATATTGGCCTTAGATTTGTTTTCGAAACTGCGTGGCTTTGTCGTAGAGAAATACGTTTTTGAGAATTCTTTCTTTCTACAGCGGCTGTTTAATGGACTCCAATTATTATAGGTAGAAGGCAATAATATGTCACTGTCGCATATTTAATCTTTTCGTGGTACAAAACTTAAAGATCGCCTTGAAAATTTGCGACATTGCGCTAAAATCATACTTAAAAGCTTTTTTCGTCTGACACTTTTCGGAGTATGAAACGTCAGAAAGGAAAGTATATGTATATGGCAAACCTATTTGTACGAAACATGTAGCAAAATTAGCCAATCATAAACAAGAAAGGAAAACGCATAGAAACATAGATTAAAAATAATGTAGTTAAGTGTTTCTCTGCTGTAAATCCAAGAATTGTTTTCACAACTAGAAAGATCTTGCCATCCATTCACAAGG
>JANTCA010058290.1:0-16962 GCA_024741275.1 Chironex yamaguchii
AATTTGAGAGCTGGATGTAACTGGTTAAGTTTTTGGAAAAACCTGTCACAATCCCGCTCTGTTTTAAAGATGGCAAAGGTGTGGAACTTATGGAAGCCATTGACAAGTTGACAATGTTGACCCAGTTGATGACATTGCTTTGTGTAACAAATTACACTGAAAATGCGGGTTGGCATGTTAATTAAAGGCCAACTCTATATCGGCAATAATTACAAAAGCCTTCTTCCTTTACTTTTGAAACCAATTCCGTTTGTTGTGTACTTAATCATGATTTGTATGTACTTTAACAGTGTCTGCAGTTGCCAGCAAAAGAAGTGAAACTCTAGTGAGCTAACACAGCCGTTAAAAAAGTAGATACTTTGAAGCATTTGTTATCACCCAAGGTGATATCCAGATGAAACACCACTGATCAATCATTGGCAATTTATTACTGGCATTTTTAATCTTGCATATGTCCGATTTAAAGCTTGTTCTCTGCAGTAACTTGCAAACTTGTTTCTTAATGACGAATTTGTGGTCTGTTCATGTAATTGAGGAAAATCGACATATTTGATATTATAAAAAGAAGTCACCACTTACAAATTGTGCCCAAAAACAAACATGAAAAAGGATTACTCGCGTTCTTTCTTCCCAAATGTCGATCTACGTCTCCGTAACTTGGTTTCGTGAGAATTTTTAGAACATGAGTCTAAGGTTTTATCGGCAAGGTCCATCAACAAGGAAATGCCAAGAGTCTCGTTTTGACCTGTACACTTTTTCCACGACAATTGCATCACTGTAGGGAAGTAATTCCAACAGGATATTGAATCATATCGCAATTTCATGATCATACAGGAATTGAGAAATAATCAATTTGTTTATCGCCTCATATTATCCGTTTATGCCTTCATTCAGGTGCACCAGGATCTTTCCGTACTAAGTGCATTTTTACTCATAAGAGACTCCCAAGATGCTTGGGTATAGTAAATGAATTTTTGGAAGGATATTGTTTAACACCTTTTTTGCATTACAAGAATTTATACTGCATTTCAGGTTTCAACGACAACGCCTAATCAAGACGAGTTAAACAGTATCATCCCAACGGAGAACATGCTGCCTGGAAAGCAGAAGGTCATGGGTGCAGCTCCTACCTTAGTTATCTGGCTTGTTTCTTTAATTCTAGAGTTTTCATAACTTTTCGCTCTGAGAAGTCAGGCTTTTACAATTTATAGGTCATAATGTTACGACAAGAACAGTAATACTGTTGCAGAAAACAAAACTTGAGAGAAAACGACTTTATTGATTATTCTGATATTGCAGAATACTGTAGACAGCAACGTGTTTCAACCGAGAAAACATTGTTTAATAAACAATTTTAGACAAGAAGCAAAACACAATAGAATCTCTAAATGAGAAATCAGTAAAGAGACAGTTGACGACAGAATAGAGGATTGAATGTCTTGATTGAGGAAGATAACATGTAGTGTGTTAAGACCTCAGTCTCCACGGTGATGCTGGTTCTCACAGTCTTTGCCTTTAGACTTTTGTATGTTCTGCATTCACTCTAAACCAAATCAGAAAAAAAGTCTTAAATTAATTATCATACAGCAGTTGTTTAGTATTAAGCTACAATAGCAATATTTTTTGTTTCTGTTTTGTTTCGATTCTATTTTGCTTATTTACTTAAAGTATCACTTTCTACTGTGTGTCTTATTGCTCTTATTAAAAGTCTCGTATATTTCAGGACTAACATGGTATACAAAGTTGCGAACTTATGGCAGGAGCTCAAAAGTAGCTTATTAACAGGGCATAAAACTCTTCCCTTTAATTCAAAACGATCGTATCATATGCCAACAGTAAAGCGATTCAAAGGTTTCTTGAAATTGCTTGTAAATGTATGTGATATGAGGCAACCAATTATCTCATCATTTATAACAATCCATTTATTGAGCGAAACGTTAGAATGTTTGCAGTCAGATCAGAGGATATCTGGTTCAAGTCCGCCACTCAGTACCTTAAGCAAGTGTCTGAAAACCACGTGTTACTGTTCAACACAAGACAAGCAATCGAGTAAGATGAAATAAGGTGCCGGGTAGCTAAGCTAGGACAATATCACAAAACAGCATCGTTTGAAGTGCTAAGTATTGTTGAACTACTTCATGATTCAGTATTAGTCACTTACTTATAAGAATTGCAAATTAGTTCTGCAAATGGCAATTATAGTATAAACCATAGGTGGGATGAGGATAACATTTATCACAAGAAACGCAAATGTACCTGCCAGGGGCCTCTGAATCACGGTTGTAAGCTAAATGAATAGAATGTTGTCCTTGAATCTCGATATCCTGTGAGAGGTTATAGTTATTATTGTCATGACTTCCCACTCAAAGATCTCCATAAATATGCTATGTGACTTGGTCTATTTCTACAAAATTATTACTACACATTCACTTTTAAAACTACAGAAACTGAAATACTTGGTATTAGCTGGTGCGTGCTGAAGATAATAACAACATAAAATACCTTCAACACAACTGTAGTGCACTTTGAGGTATTTGTGAGTGCCCCAGCAAGGCTCACCAAAGATTTCATTGCTTGCTTTGACAGAACATGACTGCATACCGTCGCAGCGTTTCGATGTTTCTTTCATTGAAGAAGGTGCCTCACAATTGGTAAGCCAGAAGTGATGCAAAAATGTCTTCTTACAATCTTTTTTGTTCTTCCTTCCATACAAGGCAGATTCAATTTCAATGACACGGCCTGCTGGACAGGAGATCTTCATTGTTTCATCCTCGCAGACAAGTTTCATCTTTCCTACTTTAGAAGGGCCTTGGAATCGAAGAGTATATAATAAATTCAGTATATTTTGGAAAACAAAAATATACGTTTATACTATTCGAAACAGCTCATAAGCGAACCATATCTATTCAAATAATTGCTTACCTAGGGTGCTTACTTAATTATCGATTTATCACAGAATGCGCTAATTCGAATGAGTAACTCTTGCGAGTAAAAACAGTATGTTATCTGTTATATCCGTTCAGATAAGTAGACCGTATCAGAATCAGCGATACCGATATTTCAGTTCAGAAACATGTGACATTATTGAAATTATCTATATAAAGAAAAAGAATTATGAATAGATCGAGGGAGATGTTATATATTTTCACAAGATACCTCTTCTTGGGGCAGGGTACATGGGGTAAGCTCCACACCAAGCTCTAAAGATTGACTCCAAAATGATCATATTTATATAGGCTCAGAGACTCCGATTATCCAACAAAACTTTAACAATTTGCATAACATCAAATCGAACTATATACAAAATTGTAGACAAGTTTCTCTAGAAGGCTTTTATATCCGTAAAGTCCGTGTACACTTAGGCTCTTAGGCTCAACACAACACAAAAAAACCAAAGAAAAACCCTCTTAAGCAAAAACGCAAGCATGTCATATTAGTATTGTCCCTTGCTAAAAGTCTATCAACAAATTGTAAGTCGGTTTATAGAAGCCGGGGGTTACGTACTATTGCTAGTAAGTTTCTTCACAGCAGAAAAGATAGGACTAAAGACTGAGAATTTGTAAAGAAATAAGACTGTGTCGACATAGCAAGGGACAGAAATTCCTCGATGTCAAAAGAACTTGTGATAAATGCACCTACAAATACGAGGATAGAGCGTCATGCCAGGAAAATCCGATGGTCCACGACTGTCATGGTAAAAGAGAAAACCCTACATCAAAATCAAAATGCTAGCGGTAAAAACAAAAAGCCATTCTCTTGGAGTTAAATGCAAGATTTAAAAAATTATTCAATAGAAATTGTAAAAGACCCCCCTGCAATATATACGTAGTTCCTCCAGTCAATGAAAACGTAATGCGTGGAAGCATATGCTCAAATGCGAAGTGAATGTGAAAGAAAATTGACACGAAGTCTCTAAGCAAATATGAGAGTTAACAAGGAAAGATCTAAAGTAACCTTAAGTGTTTGTCAGTGAGCTTTTTCGCTTTTGCAGTGTGTGTTTTCCATTTGCCGTGAGCTTTTTCCATTCCCCGTGAACTTTGTGCTTTTGCCGTGAGCTTTGTGCTTTTGCTGTAGACCTTTCGCTTTTGTCGTAAGCTTTTCACTTTCACTGTGAGTTTTTTTGTTTTGTTGTAGGATTCTGCTTTTGACATGGCAGTTGTGGGTCACGGCAGGGAGAAAGATATGAGTCGGAGTTTAAGTTGAACTTATAATGAAAACTCGAGGAGAAAAGAAATCAAGTTAAAAAACTTGAAGAGGAATTCCAAACGAAATGAAATTAGAAGCCTTATGAATGAGTTGTTTGAATCAAACTAGAATTGCAGGAACGTCCTTATCAGAAATATCAAAAGATAAAATGAAAGTCAACAAAAACACTAAATGCATGTGTAAAATAAGATTAATTGAATTCTTGGTAATATTATATTTACGCCTAGTGTAGCATAATGTCCTTTTAAGATAAAATGATTTTCTTGTAACTGTAGATATGGTAATAAGGATAAAGTCAATACACTTACCAATGAGAATCTTTTATTTTAAGGATCCTTACATTTGATTCAACAAGACAGTAGTGCCACAACTAGTTAATCATGAGACTGTAGCTCCAGAGGTTCACAGTTTAAATCCACCTATCAGCAATTTCTCTTCACGTCCCTTCAATTCATGGTTTCTGCTTGTTCTCTTACTGACTTGAATGCGATCATGTCTCAAGATAAATTAGGTCAGTGGAAGATTAAGTAACATTGATCACAGGATATACAACTACGTATTACTTAAGTGACGTTAAGGTTGGTTGAAGTTAGTTTATACCGTATAGTGTCATATTGGTAGTTATTTATCATCACTTGTCCTTTTTGTCAAGCGACTTTCTCTTATCATCAATTGTACTTCATAAATTTTGAGCAATTGCAACTTACCACCACATGAGTGCGTATTACATTCCTCTTGCTCCTCCGATTTTCCCTTACAGTATTTCCCACCGTTTTCTGGTGCTGGATTGTCACATTTTCTGATTCTCTTTCTCATTCCTCCTCCACATGATCTGGAACATTTACCAAATCGACCCCAATCTCCCCATTCCCCATCAACTGCAAAAACACATTAATGTACTGTATTAAGCAAAGACATCAGACAAAGGAAAGAGCTAAAGGGATATCAATCATACTGTAACTGTATGCACCATCGGAATATAACGGCCTTTAATGGGACCCGATGCGCAGTGAAAGTTTGTCGTGATCGAATAGCAATCCAAAAATGTTTGATTTCCTTCTTTATTAACCAACAGCAACAATTATCAACTAACTTAATATAAGTCACAGCAACGTTTTCCTAACATAAACTACACCAACGATAATATAGACAACCGTCTATTAGCCTAACATACGTCGTACTGACGTCTAGAACAAAAAGCTGCGTGCGCCATCCTACAGCCATTACAAGATCCTCAGTATCAGACAGAAGTTGAGACACAATCTAGTTACATGTACAGTACGCAGCACAAAGCACACTACTTAGAGCAAGCAGCACATAACACACTACTGAACCTAAAATTGCTACTACCAATAGCCTTATGTCAACAAAAGATGTATATTATGGATATTGACAACCTGAGGTTTGAACCAAATCTCGCTACTACAAAACTGATGCCTTCCCTGTTAAATTTATTAGCTCAGATATAAATAGTCGAAACATCTACCCATTACAACCAGATCGTTCATTTGTTTTTTTAAGTGACTATCAACTGGTGAAAACGCTTACAAGCCAAAGTATCCATGTTTATTAGTGCCTGATAGCAGTAGAAAGACCTGTCTTGTAAAATGAGCAGAGCTAAAGTTCTTAATATCGACCTCTTAAGGTAGCACCTCAAGGCTGTAGCCAGTAAACAAAATTAATGATTATCCTGCTTAATATGGCAATTTCTATAGGGATCATAGCAGCTATAAATATCAGTAATAGAAGTATAAAGTAGATACATGATTACAAAAGTGGCGACATAAAATGCCTACAAATAGCCTTTTACCTGCACATTGATATTTGATTCGCAAGAACTTTCTCGTAGTCCAACACGGATTTCCGAAAGTAGATGTAGTTGCCTTGACAGAACAGGATGTC
This sequence comes from Chironex yamaguchii, assembly GCA_024741275.1. NCBI lineage: Eukaryota > Metazoa > Cnidaria > Cubozoa > Chirodropida > Chirodropidae > Chironex > Chironex yamaguchii. Next base: position 6,109 of record JANTCA010058290.1, read on the forward strand.
TTGTCGTGACAGAGCTCTTTAACTTTTACAAGAGCATTTTTAGCATAACATTTTGTGCTCCAAAAGTGATGCAATATAGCCCATTTGCAATCATTTGAGTTGTCCCGTCCAAACATTGCTGAAATGATTTGAATGTGACCATCTCCAGGGCAGGAAAGATGAGCTGTTTTACCTTCACATGCTAAAGTACTTTGCTCTAGAAAAAGAAGTTATACAACGAGTTGCTGACATTTAATGTTCAACAACTAACTGGTAATGTTCTAAGCTAATTCCCCTCACCTTACGCATAGGTAGTCGTAATATAAATGCAGACATTTAACAGATTTTGATACAAAAATCTGGCTTTCAGAACTATAACATACGATTAGGCAAAACTAGGAAAGTCTATTTGGTAGATGGACAACAGAAGATTTAAACGAAGTAATTAATTTTAGAGATACAGCAGAAGCCTTTGAAGCTAAAAAAGTAATCAAACTGTACCCAGGAGACTTAGGTCATTTTATTTATGAATAGCACTGTATGTAAACTTTTAAATCGCCTTGAAAATTTGCGACATTACGCTGAAAACAACTTAGCGCAATGCCGGAAATGTTTAAGGCGATTTTCAAGTTTTGTACCACAAAATGTAGATTTTGGTAGGGGATATTGCATTTGTACTAACTGGAGTTGTTAAGATTCCAAATAAACGATAAAAGCAAATTGCGCCCTGTTTTCTTTAGTGTATAACGTATTCAAGAAAGATAATCGTTTACCTAACAATTTCATATACCATTAGTAACGTTTTACTTGTACAGTTAATTGTAAAGTGGTTTTAACGCAACTATAGAAGTCTACAGCAACACAAGTTAAACAAGTTATCTAACCTGCTACTACCACCAACCTGCTACAGACCAATGTGTTTACAAAGAGAGCAGCAATCAACTTCAAATCCATGACCTGAAAATAGAAACAAAATACAAAGTGATAAAGTCCGATGCACTTTCAAAACTGAATAAGAATGTCATTTTGTCAATAAGAAAAGCACATTTTGTATTCTGTTACTAACTGAGATATTTCCTCTAACTAAGTCAATCAAAGCTTGACAATTTGAGACTTTGTTTTAAAATTTCACCCAGAGTACATTATACAGAAAAAATATAGATAAGCAATACTCATAATTTAACAAGGAAATTAAAGAAGCGGTATTAGGATTTTAAAAAGGTAGCTAGACATGTTGAAGACAATAGCAATAAATATTGCTTTGCAACTGTGAAACCAAACCAAACATCCTTTAGTAATATGACGGTGGCATTACCCTTTGGTTGATAATGAGATTTTGACATTTTACATCTAGCAAGAAAACTGTGACCTTTTGTGGGAATAAATTTACAAGGAATGGTTTTTCTCTAGTGTACATTCCCTCAATATTACCTCAAATACGAACGAATAATAAAAACCTGAAGGATATTGATATGTTAACTTACCTTTACATAAACAGTGGAGTCTCTCTAGCCTCTTTCAAATGAAGAATGCTGTAAGTAGCGAAGGATGTGTCCTGAACCAACATTAAATAGCAATTGCTTACCTCGAATGAATGGCACCGAATCACATAACAATTTACGTTGACAGGATACCCTATGATGCTTATCTTTACATCTAAATAAAACGGTGATCAACCGGCAAATATCCTCTCTTTCGAAAGTAAAATAGCAAATATTTGTTTTATCAAAGCTCGGCTCTTGCCATTTTGTTTATTTTTTGCGCATCATTGCAAACGCAATTAAAATTGACTTTCATAGACCAATAAGCAGTCGTAGCGTCAGCCTTAAAAGAAATGAAGGGTAAGGGGCTGACGAGCGTTGTCCCAATATTTTATGACCACACCCTTTTCATTTTGCAGAAACCCCAATGCGTTGGTTTGAATTGGAGTACCTCTAAGACTTGTGTAAAAAAACTTAAGGAAAATCCAAAGTATTTATAAAAGCAAGATTTGAGATACTGTTGTCGTGTAGTGCTTAAGCGCCATCACCACCCTTATGAGGTCTGCTAGGATTTTTACATTCATAATGATTCGTCTTTATTGCCTCTCAAATTTGAAAGCACTCAAATGATCTAATAATCTACAAAACTTTTGCAATAGCTTTTTATCAATTTCCAAAAAGATCTGTGCGATCATATTTTGAAGATCTGTATGAATCATATTTTCAAGATGTGTATTAATCATATCTTGAAGATCTGTTCAAATCATACTTTGAAGATCTGTGTGAATCATCTTTGGAAGATCAGTGTGAATCATCTTTGGAAGATCAGTGTGAATCATATTTTAAAGATCTGTTTGAATCATATTTTGAAGATCTGTGTGAACCATATTTTGAAGATCTGTGTAAATCATATTTTGAAGATTTGCGTAAACCATATTTTAAAGATCTGCTTGAATCACAATTTAAAGACTTGCTTGAATCATATTTTAAAGATCTGTTTGAATCATGATTCTAAGATCTGTTTGAATCATGTTTTGAAGATCTGTTTGAATCATATTTTAAAGATCTGTTTAAATTATATGTTGCAGATCTGTGTGAATCATATTTTAAAAATCTGTTTGAGTCATATTTTAAAGATCTGTGTAAAGCAAATTTTGAAGATCTGTGTGAGTCATATTTTGAAGATCTGTGTGAATCATATCCTGAAGATCTGTAAGAATCATATTTTTAAGATCTGTGTGAACTATATTTTGAAGATCTGTGTGAACTATATTTTAAAGATCTGTTTGAATCATATTTTGAAGATCTGTGTGAATCATATCTTGAAGATCTGTGTGAACCATATTTTGGACATCTGTGTAAATCATATTTTAAAAATCTGTTTGAATCACATTTTAAAGATCTATATAAATTATATTTAAAAGATCTGTTTAAATCATATCTTGAAGATATGTGTGAATCTTATTTTGAAGAAGGTAAGGGATCAGAATTAGCCTCATAGCCTCCTTTGGAGCACCTACTGCCAGCAATCGTGCATATAGTTGCAAAAAAACTTCAATTGTATGTAACATGAAATGTTTGCTTTTACATCTATTAAAATGTGAACTTTTTAGATACATGTCTGCCAATGTCTGTTGTAAATATTTTAAAATAGACTCTTTCAATTTCTACAGTATCATTCAAATGTTAAACAGAGTACGTTTTCAGTATGTCACTCAATGATATTTAATACAACACACCTAAAACGTTGCAAATAAAAAATGTTAATTTCCGGGCCAATAAGGTAACAAAATGTCATTGAATGTCACAAACGTGTGGTAAAGATACCAAAGACTGAGAAATGACTAACGTGGCTGCAATCAAACAGAGGATCATGAATACTAATGTGATGACTTGTTTAATTGTTGTATTCAACCACTCAGATTAAAAAAAGAATTTGCCTTATTCTTTAGAAGCATCAGTAGCTCTCTGACAGCTCATTTACGTGATGTTTTCTACTAGTGACCACATTGAAAAGAACTATGGTAAGAAAACGAATAATTGATTCACCTGCCTTATCATGAAGATGCAATAGCAAACATTGCTTTTAAACTAAACCGCTTAAGTAGTCAGTTTGAAATAATCCATTATCTTAATTCTACACCCTTCAAAGTAAACTTTTATATCTTTATTATTATCACAATTGCATTCCATGTTTACAAACATTATACATGACGACTACAATCCCAATTGGGGTCTAAATGAATGAATGAATATGGGAATAAATGAATACACCCGACGTATCATCTGAGTGTCGTTTAAGGCGACTAATCTGGCTTAACAACAGCTTGTCAAATCACAATGCGTACGACGAGAATAAGAGGAAGAAGAAGCAGAGACATTGTGTCCACTGTGGCGACCCCTAACATTTGATGGTGAGTTTAGGAAAATTAATTAATAAAAGACAGCCATTACAATTGCTGTCGATCTTATTGGAGCAGAAAGAAAACGCCAGCAAATATTTCAAAATCGCCTTGAAAATTCGCCTATAAAACATACTTAAAAGCTTTTTTCGTCTGATACTCTTCAAAGTATGAATCGTCAGAATGGAACGTATACGTATAAGGCAACCTTTTTTATATAAAACATGTATAGAAACTAGCCAATCAAAAACAAGAGAGGAAAAAACAAAGAAAAATGAAGAAACAAAATGTTAGCTTATGTCAGAATCGCATGTTTTGGAAGTCATTTTCTCAACATGGCTGTTTTCTACGAGGAATTGATGCTTTGAAGTATGTTTTAGCGTAACGTCGCATATTTTCAAGGCGATTTTTAATTTTGGTACCACAAAAAGATTATGCAAATATTTCACTAGGCTATTATTTCTAGCAACCCCTATTGGCAATTCAAAGCACCCGAGTGAGGCAGCAAAATTTCAACAATTAGTTTCATTTGTGGTCTCCTTTCTATCGTGGAGCTACATTTTCAGAGCACATCTTCTGCTGTTTTTCTGCTAGTGTTTCACTGGAAACTTTTCACTGGAAAATGCATGTTGTCTCCTAGCTGTCATGAATGTAAATTACGTGATGCCAATGTTGCAAAATTCTCGTCTCAATCGACTGAGTGGAAGTCATGGATGATCGAACATTGTCATGTCATAAGTTGTAAGTTTTTTCTGAGCTACGTTTCGAGAGATCCTTCTCCAAACCTGTAGATGGGAGAAAGAGTCCTTAAAATGTAGCTCAGAAAGAGCTTACGGCTTATGATATGATAAACGTAATCACCCACAGTTTGGTACAAACTTTGGTGATAAGATTTACAAGACGTGCTGCACACACCTAGCACACCCAGAGGATCCGCTACGGGGTATAAGGAACTTCCGAACTCGATTACGTAATAATTTGTTAAGGTTTATAATCATGTTAAGAAATATTGATGTAATATAACTGTATAAATGGTTTTTCGCTACTTTCTTTGCACTCTCAAAGTTCTATGAAATATTGAATATTGAGATCAAAAAGACTCGCGTTTTATTAAAATTTGTGACATGATAAAACAATACTTAAACAAGACAAAGTCAACAAAATGTAGTTATGCACAACATAATGGAAAAAGAATAAAAAATGAAATGATAATGACAAACATGTTTTGCAAACGTATTCATATACTAAATCAAAGAACAATGAGCAAACGCTCCAGGTGGATTGGTTTGTAGAAGAGAAAAGTTGAAAAACTAGAAATCTGTTTTATCTGTACCTTTTATTAAATAGCGTCTTGTGCAACTTACATCATGTTTACATATTAATAAGTATATTAGTATACATATGAAGTTCAATAGAGGAAAAGTAACTGATGAAGACTAATGTCGAAAACATTTTAATTGAAGAGTATATTTTTTGAGTAATATATATGTCAAGAGTGGAGCATTGCCACAATAGTGCACTAAGTGGGAGTGGAATGGGCTTGAACTGGTAACCCCTAGACTCAAAAACCAAAACTCAAACCTCCGTGCCATCAGGGTACAAAGGTTTGGTGAAGGACATTTAAAGTCCTTGGTGTTACGAGACGAAACCCATTGGTGGGAGAGGGGAAATTCATTAATTTTTTTTGTGTATCGGCTTAAGCCTTCATCTGTGCCAGATATATGTAGTATCTCAACATGTATAGTGTTTTATTGTAAAGTAAGGTTATTGTAAATATTGTTACATGTCTAATCGGTCAAAAATGTATTTAAGCAGGAGAAGAAATCTGTATGAACCTTAATTCTCATGAAGATAATATCAAAACGTTAAAATGATAATGTATTTTCTAGTATTCTTCGAGAAAAGATCACTGATTTTGAAACCAAAAAGTCTTTTGAGCCTCAAAAATGCCCTGTATACCTAAAACTTCCTTAGCTAGGTAATGTTTCCATCTGCATAGAAACACAGATTAAATAATCTGTAGTTAAGTGTTTCTCTGCTGTAAATCCAAGAATTTTTTTCACGACTAGAAAGATCTTGCCATCCAGTCACCAGGATTGTGTACCTACCACACAAAAAAGCTTAGTCGTATATGAATTTTTGACAATGTGAAGCTCGGTATTTAGGTCATACTTCTCAAAGATTGGGTGACAGGATCAAACAACATGTTCCAGCCACTGTATGCCAAGCATCAATTCCTTCTAGAGAGCAGCCATCTCGTGCTTGCAAAGCAAAAATGCCTGCCAAAGCATGCGATCCTGCCATAGGCCAACATTTACTAGAAAATTCAGAATGTGCCAAAATGTATATGGCTGAGAATTTTCGGATAATTGGCACAGCTAGATCATCCTTTCATCTAAGTGTATTGGAGTCTGTCTACATTAAAACAACAATACCAGTCTCCAGTAGGCAAGAAGAGTTCGTTTTTTCACTTGGACTCTTCCAGTAATGTTTTGTTTCTTCATTTTCTGTTTCTTTGTTTCTTTTCTTGGCTAGATTTGCTACATGTTTTATAGAAATAGGTTGCCATATACATATACTTTCCTGTCTGACATTTCATACTCTGAAGAGTGTCAGGCAAAAAAAGCTTTTAAGTATGATTTTAGTGCAATGCCGCAAATCTTCAAGGCGAATTCCATAACATTCACTCCTTTTAATCTTGGTGTACAAACACATAGACAGACCATTTATTTTATCTTTTTCAAAGTGGTTGATCTGTTTTTAGCTTATTGTTGTTTGGTTTTGTAAAAACAAATCAGAAAAGTTTTGTAACATTTTTAATCAGATCAATGATTTTCATCACTTGCCATCATTCTCATTGGAAACACAGTTGAGTTCGTGCAAGTGTCTGTTTCAAGTGACATTATGTTTATGGACATTGTGAAAAAGGTAAAAACTGGACCAGCTGGAAAGTTGGCACTGTATAGTCAAATGATTACTCTAGTCAAACTTATTCTTGTCAAATGCACTCAGTGAGTGTTCTTTGTGTGCTCTGAGTCGGATTAAAACATTTCTTAATTCAATCACAGAACCAAATTGGTTGAATCACATGATGATTTTACATGTACACAAAGAGAAAACTGACACATTGAATATCAGTTATATTGCAAATGAGTTTGTCTCCAAAGATGAGCTGAGACTGTCACTGTTCTGCAAGTTTAAAGCCACGTGTTGTGTTTTTGGCATATGAATATGTAGTAAAAAAGTCAGATTAGACCAACGCATTGGTTATATGTACATTCAAGAATGAGTTGAGTCAATTGAAGAACCAGTTGAGTTTATAACTTTGGGCAACTTATGACATTACTTGGTTGCTGGGTTTTTAGTACCCCTTGGTTACTGGGTTGTGCCACCTCCCCAATAATAATGTGCTAGATACCTCCCTAAAGTCAACATAGGGGCCGTGAATTGGGGTAGGTGAATATTTGTGTTCTGTAGCTTGGCGTAAATAGTTCCATAAAGAAGTCAACAGGATGGTATTCTAGTTATTATTTTGACTGTAAATCTGATGCCTATGCTACTCAGCAAAACAAACCAAGAAGAAATGCAAAAAGAATACTAATTTATATGCAGTATGTGCACTATTATAAAACAATAAATCATAATAGAGACAAAGGATTATACTGAAGTTGAGAATACATTGACAGAATGGAAATTAGTCAGAGAAAAGAGGAAGGACAAAAATAAATGGAAACTGAAAAGAAATTTGAAATCTTATAAAAATATTAGTAATCAATGGGTTACTAAACTATTGTTTTCTTGTATATTTTTGCCTTTAAGGTAGTCTGTAGTGTCAAGATCTTGTAACATGTTTCAAATAACATTGTCATAAATTTTAAAATGCTGTTAGACCAACTACAACCCATTGATTTATGATTTTGCATATTGTCCAAAGTTTTTATTGTTTTAAATTTAACTCTGAGTGAGCTATAAAATACTTGTGCTTGTGGTTTGAAGTGGTATGAAAGCATAGCAGTGCAATTATGTACACATACTAAAAGATTTGATATCTTTTTAGCTTAACAGAATGACCAAAGAAGAATATCAATCATTGCCATGTGACATAGAGTGGTACCCTTTTCACAAGTACACACATTCCAACAGCCATTCCATCGACATCGACTCTCTGTCCCTTTCATGTAACCATGGCCATTTGCTCCACTTTGCCCTTTATCAGGCTGTGCAAGATCAAGTTATGCAACAACTTTGCTTTGACATTGCTCAATAATCATGACTTAAAAGGGTATAAGTCTACTTACTTAAAGTTGTTTGGAGGGTAACACTTTTACGTTCTAATACTAGATTTCTGATTGGCAACTATAGAGAGCAAACTTAAGTATGCATGCAGTATTCTGCACACCTGTGAAGCCACAGCCATGTGTCATTGCATGCACATGCAATGGGATTTGTTTTTCATGAAAACCTGACTAATTGTTAGTTAATGACTAACACATCCTAATTAATCCTAATTAGTCCTCTCTTATTGCTGTTTAAAACATCCTAAAATATGCTGGGGTATATTTATCTCCTTGGTCCCAAAATCACTCATAGCAGCTACCAATTTTAACTAACTGACACTGATCATTAAAATTAGTTTTCCTGGCACCCACTGGAGCATTGGGCAGCAACAAATGTCCTCCACTTTCCATGGTCCATTTTGCATTCTCCAAGTTGTCCCGATCATTTTCTTAAATCTTTTACTTCCAGGTTGTAACTGACCTACTTCTTTTTCCTTTTCTTTCCCCTGGTGTCCATTCCAAAGACGCTCTCGGCTGCCTTTCAATAGGTATTCTTAGGGTGTGCTTTAACATTCTTAAGCACTGTTCTTTGATGGTTACACTAAGTTTCTGTTGTTCAGTTCTGTTCAGTATATCAAACAAGACCTAGGATTTTCTGAGACATCTTTAATGGAAGACATCTACTTTGAAGTTTATCATATCTCCATTTTTTCTGAGCTACTTTTCAAGAGCTACTTCTCCCATCATCAAGCTACTACAAATGACGTTTTTGAACTATTTATACCTCAAAGTGGACCTCGGTGGTGACATAGGTCAAGATGTTCTTGGAGGTGGTACCAACACATTTTCTAGTGCTGGCAGTCATATTGCTGGAAAAGTGTAAGATACATTGTTTATGTGATTACTGCGTTGAAAAGAGCTGACAAACGCCACAACCAGGAAAATAAAAGAAATTGTCAACTCTATTCTACTGTTAGTTTCTACCCCAGTATCTCCTGTATTATAGGTGCTGGTCCCAAGATGATGTGAAGTGTCTTTACTTCTTTTGCTCTTTGTTGGTTGACTGTAATAGAGAGTGTCTTTTCAATCTTCACTGGCATTTACTTTTTTGAATGAGTCTTCACTCTCACCTTTTCTACGTTTTCTGCAAGCCTGTCTGTCATTGATTGTAGACAGTGGATGAAGTCTGTGTCTGTATGTCAGATTGCCCCATTCAGCACAATGAATCCTTGTACATATTTTCCTTGAATTCTTAGATGGTAAAGTATATACCACAACAGCCTTGAGCAGTTGGCTTTTATGCTGGAAATATATATTTTCACAAATATATATTTTCTATATTTTGAATGGTAAGTAGATGGAACTAGCTGGTCTGTGCAACAAATATTGGTCTTTACTTGAGTTTGGTGGATATACAAAGATAATTGAACTGAACTGAGTTGGTTCATACAATAACGTATGTAGATACTTTGCTCTAAACCCAGTGCTGACTAAAACTTTACACAGCAATCAACTAGATGTCAGCTTAAGAATGTAAGGATATGGTAAATAAACTGTCGTGCTTACATCCTTCATAGATTCCCTGTCAGTTTTTTATAGCTGGTAACATTTTGGAGAACAGCTCTTGACTTGTACTACTTTGCAAAATGATATGGCCCAGTTATTGATATTACCATAGTAATCATACCTAATATAATCTTTGCCACATACTGATACTTACATGTTAGAATGGGTTATTATTTTTGCTATCTTTGTAGTCGCTACCATGAGTGTAATGCCTCAGAGAGTAAGGTCTGGCACTTACCTATTTCAGGAACTGTACATGTTTGTGAAAAATATGAGGGACTAGAAACACCCAATTTAAGTGGGTTATTTAGAGCCTTAGGTAACTGAATAATTAACTAAGTGGATGAACCAACATGTTTATTGGACTTAAACATCTGGAAACAGAAGGACATTTCAATTGTCAGGGGCATCTTAACTTGAAGGGATTACCTATTCAGGCAATCAGGATTCTTGTTATCTGCAAACATAAAATTAATATTGCTGACACATGTCTGATTTAAGACTGGTTTTGTGGTGATAGGCTCAAATCTAAAAGCCATTTGTAAAGACCACACATAAACAGATTAATACAAATTAATAGACAGCTCTAACCCTAATGGTGACCTTATATGTTAAGTTATGTAATTTTTGATATTGAATGTGGAATGGTTCATTCAACAGCTAATTCTGTGCGGTACAACAGTATATATTATCAAAGCTAAAATATCCTGAACACCTGACATTCTTATGGTAATGCTATTAGTGGTTTTAGGCTTGTCAAATTATACTTCATCATTGCTTCTATACTGCATAATGTTTGACCTAACTAGTTGTTATTAATTGACTATGACATATACTTTTGATTCATATTCATTGATGGTAACATTGAACAAAAAGGAAATTACTCATTTTGATGAATATGATTTAAAATCAAATTAACAAATTTGGTATAAAATTTTTGCAAATTTATTACAATATATAAATATATAAATATAAATTACAAGAAATAAACACTTTTTAACGTTTCGAATAATATATATGTATAATTTGTAATTTAGCATGATGCCGCCTTTTGTTACTTTCTTACTTGTATGTATATATATATATATATGAAATTTGGAATGCAATTCAGTAATAGTCTGTCTGACGAGTGCTTTTGCACGAAACTCA
>JANTCA010058301.1:0-16962 GCA_024741275.1 Chironex yamaguchii
GGCAATATTTCTATCCGCATAGAAACACAGATTAAAAAAGCTGTAGTTAAGTGTTTCTCTGCTGTCAATCCAAGAATGTTTTCACGACTAGGAAGATCTTACCATCCATTCACAAGGATTGTGTACCTACCACACAAGAAAGCTTAGTAGTATATGAAATTTTGTGCCGATGTGAAGCTCGGTATGTAGGTCGCCTTCTCAAAGATTGGGTGACAGGATCAAACAACATTTTCAAGCCACTGTACACAAAGCATCAATTCCTCCTAGAGAACAGTCATCTCGAGCTTGCAAAGCGAAAATGACTGCCAAAACATGTGATTCTGCCATAGGCCAACATTTACTAGTCAGAATACGCCAAAATGTATAAGGACGAAAATTTTCGGATAATTGGCACAGTTAGATCGTCCTTTCATTGAAGTGTATTAGAGTCTGTCTACATTAAAACAAGAAAACCAGTACTCTGTAGGCAGAAAGAGTTCGTTTTTTCACTTGGACTATTTCAATAATGTTTTGTTTCTTTATTTTCTCTTTCTGTGTTCCCTTTCTTGTCTAGGATTGGCTAGTATTGCTAAAGGTTTTGTACTAATAGGTTGCCATATAAATATACTTTTTTTCTAACGTTTCATACTCTGAAGAGTGTCAGACGAAAAAATCTTCAAGTATGTTTTTAGCGCAATGTCGCAAATTTTTGAAGGCGACTTTCAAGGTTATGATAATAGTTAGCTGCATGTTAATGGTTACTTGTACTGCGTTTTATTAATTGCTTACGATAATACGTCATAAGCTTACCGAAATGCTAATAAAGCCTGGTTTACATATAACGTAAACCCATAGGGATATATAAGTGACGTGTCGTCGTTGGCTAAATTTTAAATGTAAACCATTATCAAATCCTTTTGCCGACGTGTTGTTGAAAGTGTCGACCTGAACAAAAACGCGGCAAAACATCAGTTAAAGATGATTTCTGATTACTTGACACAAGTGATGTACTCACAGGGAGTCATGGAATGTCACTGAGATCTCGCTTACATGTCGCCGAAAAGTGTTTCCAAGCAATTTTTAAATCAGCGCTGACGACGCCGACAGAAAAAAGTTTAACTTTATCTAAATTTGCGGGGTATCACCGACAAATCAGCGACAGCCTAGTGTGAATTTCCATTAAAATTGCACCAGGCGCTGTCGTGTAAAAAAAACTAAACTAAAAACGGAAACCAGGCTTCAAACTTTAGTAACCTTACTTCATCGTTCTGACCATTTCAAAATTCCATCTATAACACTCGGTAGCCCAATTAAGTATTGACACGGCCGATACATTAAGCACAAAAGCAGATTAAATACAGATAGCTGTTTTCCTTGTGTTCTATGTCCAGCACGTGTTGACTGCAATCAAGTGTAATCGTTAACTTCGACAAACCAAAGCCCCTACTGCTTACAGTAAATAGTACAATTAGCATATGGATGCAATACATTTCCTGTACAGGAATTTTCAAAATTAGGAATATACTCTGTTTCGTTCGCAACGTTTATTCAAATTAAATCAAACGTGTTTAACTTAAATAGCTAATTGAGCGTCAGCTATGACAAAATTAAAAAGATATTAAAATATTTGCCTAGAAGAGTTTTCAATGGCGAGAATGTAATTAATTCATTTTTGCGCCTGATACTTTGGGGTACAAAACATCAGAAAGATAAACAAAAAAAACAACAACAAAAGGCAAAGAATCGTAATCAGAATACCGATCGAGCTTAGTCAATGAAATCCAAAAAGCAAAATGACAACTATTATTCAAAGCGCCCGTGTAAAAGAGATGAAGTGTTTCTGTATGCAAGACAACTATTTTCTCTATTTCTTCTCTGCAAGGAGAAAGTCACTCTTTCTAGCATTTCATGCTCTGAAGAGTTTTCAATAATAAAAGCTATTCAACGTGTTCTGCCATGTTAAACTGCGCGACTTTCAAAGTTTTTTTTTACAACACGAATTTTCACATCACGACACCCTCCCCGTACTTACATGAATATGACCAGAACAGACTCAAAAAACACCCTAAAAATGATATTAAGTAAATACCATGTCACCATAACTTTAAGGGGAGAACGTTTCGAGGGACAAAATCGCGACATTAAGGCCGTCATTACAGCATTTCGTGTAAAACACAGACGAAATTTTTTCGGGTTATCAATGTTCAGTGTTGTTGAAGGAATAAACTCCCACATTGGATAAGTAAGGGACGTGTCTCAACTGATTGCCACTGATTAATGTGTTGGAATAGCATATCTACATCTCTCTCTATGAGTGCTTGTTTTGGCAAGAAAGTAGCCGTCACAGACTGAGCTAAATAGAAGGAAGGAAAGATGACAGCTGTTCAAATATAACAAGTGCAAATGGAACCGCGGTTCTTTTCATAGTTTGAACGGTTAAACGGAACACAGATTGTAAACCAACTTCATCACACGTTATCTCACCCACGTATCTGCTTTTCCTGACAGACCATACCCTTAAAATACTCAAAACCACATTTTTAGACTAAAAGGTCAAACTTATTATTGCTCCTTCACAGCACCATCTGCATGACCAACTGTTGCTTCAACATTGGAACCAGGCAGTGGCGCCAGTTTCAGGCTCAAAAGCCAATACTCAAACCTTCGTGTCATCACGACACAAAGATTTGGCAAAAGACTTGCAAATTCTTTGGTATTATGAGCAGAAGCCGAGAGGTGGGAAAGGGAAAATATATATCATATATGTTGCAGTTATAACTCCAGTCTCTAATCCCATGGGGCTTTGCCCCAAATCTACCCCACTTACAGGGATTTCAAGCCAGCCCAGAGAGGCACGTGGCAATGAATTGAACACTCCTGAACGGGTATACGAAAAATTAGTTGAAAAAGTTTGAAGCACGAAACACTTTGGCACCGAAGAAATAATTCCGCAATCCTGAGGGACGAAGTTTCGGCGAGGTTTTGATTTAAAATGTTTCGCAGCAGAAAGTGATGCATAAAAATGGCCAAAAATCGCGAAATTTTTGCCAACGGAAGTTGTCGCTGGCGCAAGTATTATCTGAGACGAACACGTGGCTCCTTTTTAGCTATAAAAATAACTGCTAGGCACTCACTAATACGCAATGACAAACAAAAATACATTCTAACATGCTTTACTAAACATCTATTCACACGTCGATAGTAACACCTGTCAAAAACCATACTGAGAATTCTAAGCGGCATTCAGGTCCTTTTAGCATTATACCCTTTCTGTTGCGTCTCGGTTCTCATAAAATACGGTTCAGTTATCATAGCACTCAATCCTTTCAATCCTTAATGCGATCATAGGAAACGTATACGCTTCACAATTAAAAGCTGGAAAACAGCCTGTCATACTTGATCTGCTTTACAGTCGATTTACTGCCATAGTCTTTTTATGACAGGCTATAATTGAAAAGGCGGATTATGAAAGGCATGCACAATTTACAGTCGTTGCTGATAGGTATAAAAACCAACAGCACGCTGCAGGCAATAGCTTTAATAGCGAACAATGAGATTTTAACTCCACGTGGGCAAAATCTATTTAACTGCAGCTGCTAAAACTCAAAAGTAGGCACAACCAAAACAAAATATTTAAAAGTACTTTTACGAATAGAAAAACAGGTTACCATCGTTCAAAGTCTTCTTAATAGCGGCTAGTTCACTTGAGATAATGCTCTGGAACTACAGAAATGTCCAGCTGTTTAGTACTTGAAAATCATGAAATAGATGAATTGATTAGTAATATGTTATGACCTCAAATAACACAGTCTTGGAAAATCATCGGTAACAGTGAGAGTAAGGCAAAGTGCCTCCTAAAAAAAGGTTTCATGTTGTATAAAACCGTTTATAATACAGCACGAGGACGCCATTCTGAAACCTGTATCGTTTCTTTCACTGTCTTTTAAAACCAACTAGCAAACGTAAGCATAATAACAGCATATCTTGACAGGACAATGTTCTTTAAGGAATCAAAAATCGAAGCTCTGCTACTAAAAAACCAAGGGACACTAATACTTTTATTGCTTGAACTGGAATTGCAAGATACGCCACTACTTGATATCAAATTGCACGTTCTAATTTATTACCTAACTAATCTGGGATAAGATTGCTATAAAATTTGAATCTGAAGGGCGAGATCCCACCGCACATTCCCAAGAGTCGAAACTGACATCTTCATTAAGCAAGAGCATTCAATGACGGCCTATACACACATCAAGTGGCATTAACTGACGGTCGGGGAGGCCGGAAGTGTAGGATTTAGTTCAAGTCTTCCCAATACATGTAGTCATTAGCTTATCTAAATATTAATATTTGTACGGTTCAGTTTTCCATTTTTTTTGTCATTCTTAAGAAATCATTTTTTTGACCACTTAGGTCACTAAACAGTGACGACATAATTGTTGACTGACGTAAATTCTGTTTCTCATCTTGCTGGCCAAACCATGGGTTGATAACCACTTTACACAAACCGAGGTTGGAGCCCAGCTCTCCTAACCCACAAAACCTTACGTTACGTCTCTTCGGGGTAATTTATTTATCTTCGCATGCCAGTGTGACGGAATTTGCATAAGAACAAATTGGTGACACAATAGTGAAAAAACAACTAAAAGATAACAACATATTCATATAACATGAAAGAATATGAGCACGATCGCATGCATATCAACAACTAGGTTTAACATGAAATACAGAAGAAAGTAAGACGGCATGTTATTATAAGAAGGCGCAAGAGCAGGTACACAAAAGTGAAGAAAGTTAATAAACGATTTTAATAGGACCGTTTGGCCGAGCACATTGTACGAAGTGTCCGTTGAAAGTACTGTTCATGGTGGGTAGGAATAGTCTCGATTTGAGGGGAGTAGTGTGAAGTCGTGCCATATGAATGCATGTGAAATGAGTTCTAACGACTTACAACTAAAGCAACACCAACAAAGACAACTGTGGTAGCTGTTACCCTAAAGGCATATATATATAAAAAATGTATATTCATAAATATAAATATGTAGTATGTATACACATATATATGTATATATATGTATATATGTATATATATAGTACGTAGTGTGAAAGAAAAACTGCGAGTGCTTGTTTTGGCAAGAAAGTAGCCGTCACAGATAGAGCTAAATAGAAGGAAACAAAGATGACAGCTGTTCAAATATAACAAGTGCAAATGGAACCGCGGTTCTTTTTAAAGTTTAAACGGTTAAGCGGAACACAGAAGGTAACACAACTTCATCACACGTTATCTCACTCATGTATCTGCTTTTCCTGGCACACCATCCCCCTAAAATACTCAAAATCACATTTTTTGACTAAAAGGTACGACTTGTTATTGCTCCTTCACAGCACCATCTGCATGACCAACTGTTGCTTCAACATTAGAACTAGGCAGTGGCTAAACGCAGTATAGGGTGTCCTTAGTTAAAGAACAAAGACGGCCCGAGCGAAAAAGCCCCTCCAATATTTTTTGTGCCATGTAATTTGCCATACTTGTATACATAAATACATGCTAAAGGGATACCTTGAGCCATTTCAAAATCCATTAACAAAACACTGAATTCAGTCATTTTCTTTTTGTTTACTTGTGTGAAAAACTATACTTCTGAAACATAATCATCGGAATGACATGTTCTGCGAGGAATGGTAAAAATGTTCCCTTTCCGCATAACGTGCATATTTCTAGGTTCACAACAGCAAAGTTATAAATTTTTCCCATACTCCTAACCCTCTTCTCATGTAGAGACCACTTTGTTTTGCGGTCTCTACATAAAGACCTATGAAAAAAGTTACAACGATGGTCAATACACCATAGGTCCCAGCTCCACTACTCGATCAACACTCAAACCATCATAAGGAAGAAACCACTTGGCAGTTTCGGCCCCTAATCCTGTACTGCTTTAATGTAGTGGCGGCCCCCCTCTGAATCAGTTAGAGGTGGTATAACTCAGTTTTGTGGGGACTGTGTGGAGGAATTTAGTTGCCCTCTATGACTATTACTATTGTTTAGGTTATACTAGGTCTTTCTATTATTGGTTTAGGAATTTTCTGCTAGTTCCCTGGCCTCTTCTGCTATGACATGCTCTCTATGGCCAGCACGGGTTATCACTTTTCAACGACACCCCACAATGATGCCTTTTCAGCTGTTTCTTGCAGTTCATTGATTAGCTTATTGCTCTCCCTCGTTGTGAAGTAGAGCCTAGGCCGGAAAAGGTTCCCAAGTTTCCTTTCAACAAACCCTCCCACTCCAACTGCCTAACTTAATTGCTAAAGTCCTCAAGTGACTCCGTTACGCCATTGAAAGTAGAGTGCTTTGAAGAGATCCTGGTATCGTCACTCCCACTACTAGTATTTACTACAACCAAAACGTACAAGTAGTAACTACAACCAAAATGTGCAGACTGATTTTACCCTAAACTTCCGCACCTAATGACTACTGTAGCATTATTTCTATTCTGAAAATCACCGCAGTATGGAAGCGGTTTCAGATATGTAAATAGCTTCCATCAAGAACATTCAAGGTCTCTTTTTGAAGAATAGTCTATCAGCACCTATATCGGATGAAACGTCCGTACGCTATGACGACCATGACTAAACTAGACAGACACCCGAGAAAATCAACTTGTCGGATTCCTCATATTACTACAAACACTAAAGGCACCCAAGATTCCTCAAGGTAAGTTACGTTACTTACTAAGTACCAACCTAATTCCCTTCATTTATCACTCCAAAGTCCAAATGCCCACACCTGAAAACGAAAACTCACAGCCAAGTCAATTTACTAGCAACAGAACAAATATTTCCGCTTTGTCACGGCTGCCGGCATGCTCTAAAGACACACGAAGTGAAAACCAGAGAATTTAAAAAATTCCACGAAAAGGAATTTCAAGTGGGCTCGATCAAAAACAGTTCCTATTTCGAGGATTCTGAGAAAAATTTGGGGCTGGAGGCCTTACCACTGGATATAAATCCACGTCATTTTTCATCGTTACTGCCACTATCTTTAGGTTCCAGTTACCAATCGTACAATAAATAGCACCCATAAACAAAAACTGGTCATGAGAAGCTGCCATATAGACTTTAGTCTGTGTTCTACCTGTCCAAGAGGTCTTTGTAAGAAATTATAAGACACGAAGCGTCAGACATCATGAATTCACCATAATATGGTCTAAGGAACACGGAACCATCTAAGAATACTCAAACGTAGAAATTACGATACAATGTTTACATATTTTACAAAGTATTAGACAGAAAGTATCCCGATTTAGTAAATTTATACTTGAACTTATACCATTTGTTTGTGTCCAGATTATGAGAGTATTAGCAAGCAACTTTTTAGAGTAGGCCTTGTAAATCTTCGAGAACGAGAAACAGGTATTAATTAAGAGTAGATACTGGAGTGTTACGGCCTATTCAAAAAGTCCATCGCAGAAGCAAACTTCGACGATAATCGATGACGTAGAACACGTTGGATTGGTTCTTCCAATTCTCAACGATAAATCCACGATCAGCAAGTAACACCAGATTGATGTTGGCTGAAATATTCTCAGATGTTCGCTTGTCTAGGGAACAATGGAATACTTAAAAGTTTTATTTTTTTATCGATTCAAGTATAATAAACGGAAACGGTAACAGAAGTAGGTTACTTTCTCTTTCAGTGCACCACTTTAATGACTCCAACGATGTCATAGTTGGACGAAGAGCGATTGGAGCCACCGGTACACATTTAGCCAGCTAAAATAACGGAAGTCCACGTCCCTAAAACAGTTCATATGCTACCACACTCCCTAAAATTGGCGAAGCAATCGCTTGCTGCCGATTACAAGATCATTATTTTCTACACACTTCGCTACACAAGTCAAACTTGTCACTACCAAGGCAGTCCAATTTGATTTCGCTGAATCCAAAAAAGTTAACCAACTCGATATCCAAAACTAGTAATTAATAAATGTCTCTGTTAAAAGTATGCTTTCTCTGAAACGTTTTCGATCATACTCTTCTCACAACACTACTTTGCACCTCACAGAATCTTCTTCCATGCCTTTCGTATTTATCTTATCACTTTAGAAGCACAAAATTAAGCATTTATTAGTAAAATGTAGGATACAAATGCTCTCATATTACTTGTTTAATATTCAAGCCTCCATTTAGTTGTTAATATTTCTTATGTTTTTACGCTATAATATCAATCGCACTACCACATCCACCCAGAAAAATTAGGCCGTAAAAAATTACACAGAATGAGATGGAAGACAAATCGGAGTCAGCGGAAGGTTGGTCGAAGACACGAAAGTGCCACAGAGTATGATAAACATGCGCATGCGTGTCGAAGATGACAAAATCATGGCCCACCTACAAAGAGATGCAATGGGAAATTCGCCAAAACAATTTATATTTCCTTACAATAGATAGCATGGGTCGTGCTCTCTAACTGTAAAGGCAAAAACTGTTAATCTGGTGATGGCATGCCAACTGATCGAACCAATAACAGAGGGGTTCACCGTTCTCGTTGACATTTTAAAAATGAGTAAACAGCTTGTAGAAACTGACTTCTGGACGCCATGTTATTTATCAATGAGCAAATCACATGCATGCTATTTTGTGTATGGAAGAAAACCTTAACTAATTATCATATGATAGTTATAAACATGTTTTAGCGTTTTCCGTTCTCCAGTTTATTAAGCAGCAAAGTTAGGCAAATCGAAATAGGGTTAAGAGAGCAAAGATTCGAGACAGAAGCAGTGAAGACAGTAGATAACTGCTCTATCTAAATCCTGATAAAAAACGAGAAGTAACAGAAAATTACTTGAGTGAGAGAATTTGCTAAATAGTCAAAATAGCAGATGTTTATTGTAGTAACAAGGCTAAGTAAAGCTCAAGAAAAAATGTGATTTTTCAAGAATAAAGGCCTGTATTGTAACATATAAATTCTACATTTATAAACATGGCCCATTAAAAAGAGGAAAAAGAAGAAGCAATTGTTACTTTGTGGCTACGGTTCTAAGCTTTCAATGAATTATTACCAAGAAAGATACTCGGGGCATTATCCTTGTCAATTCGTGAGTCTTACAAAAACAAAGAGATTGAGAAGGGGAGACTATTAAAGTGCAAATTGAAGCAGTGCTCTAGGAAAATCATTATATAAAGTACTTGCACATAAAATATTAGTAATTTGTGCATTCGTATATTAATTATATGAAATAAGTATATTAATTATATGACTATAAGTACAAGTACATAATAATGTTTAAAGCATCAGCGTATTATTCATAATGAAATACAAGTAAGTTGACTTTAAGTATATAAAGTATTACCATATTACATAGTAGCATACTAGGTACACTAGTAAAAGTTAGAGTACTAAGAGGCTATAGACTTTGATCCATAGAAACAACAATTAATTCATTTATAATCGTTGGACTTTCTGTCATTGCGACGATCCATCTTATTGTTCTTTCGCTAGGCACATTAAGTTGGGTGTCTTTGAAATTCCCGAAAATCACTACTTGATTTAACTTCGCTGGGGACGGGGCCGTGGAATTAGTGCAAGCAGGAGGAAACAGAAATTCTCCAAATATAGCACAGATGAATATGTCTGGGTGCCCATTCCAAAAAAGATGTTTGTTCGAGCTTCATCTCACTAAAACTTCGAAAATCCTCCAACAATGACAACCGTATTTCAACTAAAGACCGGTGCTCTCTCTATATGGCCATGCTTTCCCAACATACTAAGGAGACCATACCATTTGTAAATGATGGTGTCTAAATACCATCCAAACTGGATCTGGACAAATGCTCTCAAAATGCAAGTGAACCCCGCAGATAACAAAAACGCAAATACTTGTCTCGACCTGGTATTTCTGATATCTTGCACGGTTTCCCTTATGTTTAAGATTAAAACTGTTTGGTGCAGAGTTCCGAGCAAAATGTGGCGTTTATTTCAAAAACAAATTACACCAAAAACGATTTTTTATGTGCAAGTAACAAAGAAACACTAATAAGCAACAGAATACCAGAGTAATCTACTAGTGCAAATATTGAAATAACTAAATGACATTTACAACAAACCAACATTTGGAGATCCCAGAATCAGAGCAAAACAGCTGAAAGGGCCAAAAGTAATCAAGCATAAGAGGTTTTACGTGCACAGGTGCTCTACACAGGTAGATGCGTCTCGGCGACTATACACACTTATAACTCGAGAGTAGTAACTTACGTATGCATGAAGCTATTCATGTTAGTAAGTAGGCACCTATGTATGCGCCTGTCTATGCATCAATGAATGCATCAATGAATGCATCAATGTATGCGTCTATGTATGTACCTATGTATGCACCTGTATATGCACCTGTGTATGCATCAATGTATGCACCTATATACGCATCTGTTTATGCATCTGTACTTGCATCAATGTATGCACATATCTAAGCATCTATGCAGGCATTTAGCTATTCGACCTATAACGGTACTTTCACAGGAGCACCGATGAAATACGGCCTTGCACAAAAACGGTAACATTTACATCTCAGTCAAAATAAGAACACAACAAAATAAACTCAAGTTCTGATTACAATTTCTGTTCAAGAGGCTGAGGTATGCTATCTATGAAAGTATTCAGCGCTTATTCGCAAACGTTTCCTCTGCAAATACTCAAAAAATGACGAATCGTGACACAATCTGCTCTGTCACGACACATTTGATAAATCATTACTAGGATTCATCGAGAGAGTTTCCTTTGGAAGACTTCTGTTTGTTATCTCCGATGAACACAGTAAAACCATCAAAATACACTTCAATAGTTCACTATCCTTCACCGGCCAAGTATGCGAGTTTGAGTGAAACTCAAAGAAACTGATTTGGCTGACTCAGGCATGTACTGACGTAGCACAACAATTACGACTACAGTTCAGCTAGGTAGATAGCAAGGAGCTAACAATATAGTAAATACCACCCTAGGTAAATCTTAAGCAACAAGAAGCCGCACAAAAATGACACGAGAATCAAAGTGACAAAAATAGCAACAACAATATAAAATCAAGATAAAGGCAAATACTCAGAATCGTTCCTTACTCGCTCATTGGGATGGTGTCCTTGTAGTCACTATAAGGAGGAGGCAGTGAAGCACTACAATTAGAAACGAAAAAAAGTCAAAGAAGATTTTGCTACGCAGAATTATAATTAATCGGCAAAAAAGATTACAAAGTAAAAACTTGTGCCTAGAAGGATGGGTGATTAAGATCACGAAGGTTGCATGACAGAATAGGGAAGCTAACTATTTCTCTAAACATTTCTAACTTAATAGTTACTGCAATCAGCGAATAATATTGATAACTAGATCCTACGTGATATCAAGGGCAATGTCCCAGCAATACCCAGCTACCGTAATACTCATTTAAGGTAATGTAAATTACATGCTTTCACGCTGTAACGTAAATGCGCTTATTCAAAGCGTACAAAGAATCTAACCCGGCAAAAATTTGTTGATATCAGAATTTTGTGTTCTGCATATTTTTTCTGGATGCAGATTGTTGTAAACTCTTTACGATCCGGCAATTTCTAAACGATTAAATGTGAACTTTCAAACAACGACGGCAGAAGTGGCACAAAATGACACTCTAAAACTGAGTTACTATCCCAGGGTTTTCCCCTCATCTCCTTGATGTTAATTCCTTGTGTGAGCATGGTTAGTATGCAAGCGTATTTTCGTTTCCAAGCAACGAGATCGGCGTAGAATGGACGATTTGCAAGACGTTAGGTCTTGTGGGGATTGTAAGAATGCACTTTAATATTTATCATAAACTGGAATGAAAATGATAATACACTCCAACTTATCCAATGCACGGCTGTCACAAGGCGTGAACTCTACGACCGGACAGAAGGGGTTATATTGCTTTTAGCCACGAGATATCTAAAAAAGCTAAGATAAAACAGGAAAACCAAACGAAAACGTGTTTAACAAACAGGCTGCCATACATGATTGGGGCCTGTGTTCTACAGAACTAAATTTCAGGGCACCAAATGTCTTTTCATGTTGCTTCATCACCTTTAACGCTGGTGTCAAACAGGCAAGACGCATACCACATACATATGGAAAAGCTGTTACAACAGAAACCGTCCAGTGCTGTACGCAGCAGAGCACAAACAGAAAGAGAAGAGTACTTTTACTTCTCATTCCTCCGTGCAAAACGCACTGAAACGACACTTCTGCCTACAGCCGATTCTTGGTTTCGCAAAACGCCTATTACTACAAAATCAATTACAAATACGACTTGCCATGTACTGGTTCCCATAAAAAAGTGATAAATGTTGATTACTTCGTGTAAATGCAACTTAACCTTCATTGGACCATAGGAGAGGGACTAATTGAAAGCGTGCCTCTACTTGTGTACAGAAAAAATATTATGTGTGTCCATTCATCGCACAACTTGAGAGCAAGGACGAATGCGAATTGAAAGACCTCCTTACTACAGAAATTTGTCAGAAAAATGAAACGTAACTCGATAGATCTTAAGTTGGTTTTATGACGGTTATTTTTTAACGAAATCTTGATCATAAATTCACCCTATCATCTCTTGTTGCGAAAAAATAAACACATCAAATCAAAAACAGCAGTATAAAACCTAAAAAGATATCGAACTTCAACGCCTGAGATTCCACATTTAGGTACTTGTTTATCTGAGGGTGACCTATTTCATGCAAACTGTGATCAAACGTACTGTTCAAATCCATTGAGGTACTTCATTCGTCTAAAGTATTTTGCAAGTTTCACAGCAAAGATAACCACAAAAGTGAAGAAGAACAAACACCATCCACATGCAAGCCAGAATCCATTCTAAAAGAAAAAAAACACAATCAAAATCGCGTCAATATAATTATTTACAGCAAACATCTTGCGTGCTTCTCATGGAAACTGGGAATTAGGCGCTGCTGTAACCTGAAAAAGTAGAAATCCCTTTTGCTCTTTTAAATTATACGCATACACTGACACACTCATTTACGCGCGCACTTAAAACATGCAAATATGCACGCACTAACACACGCATTAACGCACTCACTGACACACGCATTTACGCTCGCACTGGCAGACGCTTTTACACACTCATTCACTCGCCTATGCTACACTACACGTCTAGAAGTCGCAAGTAAGGAATATGAAGTCCACAAATATAAAACGGTAGCTCTTGGTTTAACTTTGGCAAAGAGGGCTGCTTTAGGAGATTAACAAATATAAGAAAAGCCGCGTGTAAGCGTATTGATCGACATCCCACCACCAACAAAACATATACAATCAGTGTTGAATGAAAAGGAATCATTTGACAACATTTTTTTGACAATTTTTAGCTCTGCAGGAAAGGTGACCGTATTGGTGGAGGGACCCTGGTTGAAATTGGCGGGATTCGACTAAAAGTTGTTCTTCAGTCGGCTATACCACTGCTTTTAGTTTGCACGATGTAAAGGTACATTAAGCACTCCTTGTACAATATAATGGAAATAAAAACTGCAATGTATCAATAACAAAATTGAATACTACCTTCTAATCACATTTTCGCGCTGTGTCATTAGAAAATTTCAAAATTTTCCCACCTAAGTTAACCCCAAACTCACCTAAAACGAACAACCCTGATTGTAAACACGCTTGTTATAATAAGAAAATTAATTCGAATACGCACCATACTATCAAGAATATAAGAAACTATGGCAACAACGAGCAAAAGTACATCAAAGAACACACAAACAAACACACCATAACTCCGCTCCAGTCCTTAATGTCGTCTATGGCTTCAAGAAATGTGACTTCAACTCAAACACAACTGAAAACGTTTGCAAATTTATGGCCGGAGGTCAAATTTAAAGTTGCCTTACCAAATTTCCAACTAATCCACCGCAGATATGTGCGTTAATAACACCATCAAATATGTTAGAAATCGGCCTACAGTTTCCAATATTATTTTTGACCTGGAAAAAGAGTTTAAATCGTTTAAACAAAAAGATTTAGGACAGGAAAATAAAATGAAAATAAACGAGACGGCAGATCGTCATTATCAAATTGAGATAGGTCACATCAGACCAGTCGTATCGCTCACCAAGATAATTCGCCTCCGTCGTGCTCACGAGCTTCGAGCATTACCATGGAGATGCGGAGTCCTGTGGTCCTCATACAATATCATAAATATTACTTCATCAAGCGTCATTAAGTACAAAGGAGCATTGATCTTTTATATCTTCTACCAAAAAATTGAGGACGACTGACACTTTTTACAAAATTGCTTACTGTGGAATGATTGGTTTCTTTCAAGACAAATAAGAGATATAATTGAAAGTAAAAAATGTTCAAATTGCAGGAAGGAAAAAAAATTACAATAAAGCCATGTAGAAACTAGCTTCAATACTAAAGGCCTATTCCAACATAATTAGCTTAAGTCAAAAATTATTCCCGTCGTTCAAAATTGGAGACTAGCCTTATATACTAAGAAATACTGGGTACATTTTCAGTTCAAAGATTAAATGTGAAAATGATACGTAAATAGGAAATGATAGTAGTTTACAACCAGAAAACAAAATCAATCCGGCCAATCAGAAACAACCATAAATAACAGGGTAATATGATTAGCAATATTTAAAAGGTCTAAGTGAATTGTATTTTATATTTGAAGCGCTTGTAGCGAGACGCTCCTTAACTTTCAGACGTTTTGACGTCTAAAGAGTGTGAGAATGATAACGCTTTTCAGTATTTTCTGCTATGCTTTAATTTGTTGCAAATAAATACTCTGTTTCTACAAGTTAAGATATGGTTTTGTCACAAAACACAAAATAAATGGCGCTTAAGTATGTTATCCGAGAACGACAAACGATACTACAAGTACAAGACAGCATGTACCACATCCATAAAAAAATCGAAAAATGAGTTCGAAAACATTCTCCACTTTCATTAACACAAGCTTACCTACCTCACTAATGACATGTTTGGCAAACTGGTCAGCCCAGCCAATTACTCGATCTTTAAACTTTTTCACTTCCTATTAAAAGGAAATCACGAAACATAATCTGTTGATCGCTTTATCACTCTTATTTACCGCGATCTTTCCGGTCACAGTCAAATGATCACAACCAATAATGGTTTGAAAGAAGGTCTGTATAAGTCAAACTGGATTCAAGGTACCAGTCCGCAAAACCTCAGCAAGGACCCAACTGCTTCTCTTTCACATCTAAGCGCCCTGCTTTGGTCAAGTGCTCCCTCGATTGAGCGCCCTAACCTACACCGAAATAACGACCCCTATAAACAAGTGCTCACTCCCTCAAACCATTATTCTTAGTCAATAAGAAGGAAAAATTCTCTTGGACCCGTCACATTTTTCTTCATAACAGCCATTTGAAAGGACGTTAAATGGATTTTGGATACGTTGGATACCCTGATGGAAGACCTTATCAATTAATCCTAGTCTGTGCAAAAAACTAACAACTGTCGGGTCAGAGCATTCTGAAATCAGTTATTTCAAGAAGGGGTAGCTGGTGAAGCTGGTTTTGAAAAGCGTTCATTCAATTCAAACATAATAACCTCAACGAAAATCCCTTCGCACGAGCAAAAATCGTCGAAGGACTAGAACCGAGAATAACATGTTTGTTACGGCAATGAATATCGGTCTTAAAGATGTCTTGAACAAATTTTAAGTCCCTTTCACATAAAACCCTGCCAAACGATGAGTGGCTCAAGTGTCTTGGATGCTGAAGGAAATACGTTACTACAAAGTAATGATGTGTAATATCATGATCAAGTACCTTGTCTGGATAAGACATTGGTAATCAGACCTACCCATTCTTCATGATTTTTAGAAAACGTCTCACCATTCCAGTTACCACTAATTGCCAATTTGCTTAAGCTGTTCAAATACATTAGCCGTGGTCTGCGGATTTCTCCCCTGCCATTAACTTTCCATTCACACTTGGAAATTCAAGTTTCTTGCGATTGCAAAGATACCCCACAATTTCTTTTTTCTGGATGTTTCAATTTGTGTCGTTTCAATACATACATACAAAATTTAATTCATTTTAATCGCTTTTCTTTTCAGTTCAAAATATCCCCACCATTCTTCGTTTGCACTACATCTCTGCCGCTTCTAAAGAAGCTTGGATGCTAGGAAAAATAGTTTAACTTTCGCTTGGATACATCAAAACAGACTATCCATAGCATTTGTTGCAATTTAAACATTAATGTTCTTGTGTATTGGCCTCATTCTTCTGTGTGTCTTCTGTCATTTGCAATTTCACGCCTCGTTTCTGTCTCCGAGTCATCATCGGATTTTGCAGTGCTGCCAAACTACCAAAAGCTATTTACTTTATAGATTTTTGGGTATTTACCTGCGATGTCGCAAGTTTGTTTAATTTGTTTGTTTGACACAACGGTAGACTCAGTATTCTTTACATTTTTGGATAAACCCTTTCCATTCACTTTCCTACAAATCACTTTCTTATGACACTTCAGCTATCAGCATGGTGTCATCTGCATATCTGAGGTCATATATATTTACTCCAGTAACTTTTTAAACCCGACGTTTTCAATAGAAGAAAGCAACAGTGATCTATGAAACAATAAAGGGTGTATAGCTTTATCTAACAATCCTAAGTTTTATGCCAGAACAAAGCACATAGACATGAAACAGTATTTTATCTGTGATGTTGTAGAATCTAATAAAGTTAGCTTTACTGTATTGTCCAACTCAGCAACTGTTAGCTGATATCTTGACTAAGCCTTTAACTAAAGAGCTGTTTGAACGTTTTAGATATTGTATACACGTTACGAAAGTACCATGATACTGTGTTAAATATATACTTGTTAAAAATTATGTGAAAGAAATTAGTGAGTGGGGATGTTGAAATTACGATAATGTATGCACTAACTATTTCAACATATTTGAAAATCGCCTTGAAAATTTGCGACATTGCGCT
>JANTCA010058312.1:0-16959 GCA_024741275.1 Chironex yamaguchii
TAATAATAATAATAACAATAATAATAATAGTAATAATAATAATAACAATAATAATAATAGTAATAATAATAATAATCCATATTTATACAGGATAACCTTGTTAGTAAGGATGTTACTGCTATCTACAAGGGTCCTCTGCGTTTTTCTGTCTAGGTTAAAAGTCCTCTTTTCTCTCAAGTGTATTGTATATATCATCTGCTTTTTTCTTTGTGGTTTATCAGCCCTCTTCGTTTTTTTTCTCATGTTAACGCGCCCTCTACGTTTTTTTCTAAAGTTTATAAAATGGAACCTATTTGCCTTAATGGTTAGGAGCTTACAGCATATCTCTTGTTCCCAATTTTCAAATAGCTGTTGTGATTTCTCATGCCCAAGTATGTAAAACGTTAATATTAAAATTTTGTGTACAGTTACAGGACTCGTATTAACAGGATATATCTGGACGATTTATCTCTAGTTTTTCGATTTTTGCTTTTCGGTTCATTATAACCATCTTCTGAGCACCCGACAAATTAGTAACAATCTGTTCCTAGAATCGAATCGAATACTACACGCCGGATTTCTTAGATAATGTACCCACTAATTCAAATGACCCTCAAATTCTCTACTTTGCCGATTCATTAATCAATGTCATTGTGACCTTTTGTAGTATACTTTCTGTAACATGAATGATATTTAGTCGAAGGTTACTAACTCAAAGTAATTTTTGATAGATACTTGATAGTTGTTGACTTATGAATATCGATTCCCTTGCCAGAATTTCTCCCAATCAACAACTTTCAGTACTTGGTTGTTTACCTTTATTTCCAGCAATGAGAACTTTGCTGACGCATGACGACGTTTGTTTCACATAATCGGAATTAGTGCTTAAACACCTACTAATTGTTCTTGATAACATTTTGTTGTAAACAGGAAACATTTCCTGCATTTTTAGATTACAGTCTATAGGATTGAATTGAAATTTCAAACAATGACGACACAAAGGCAGGTCTTGGACTTAAGCCGAACTAAATACGATACACCTCATTAAAATAATGTTCCTAACATTTTCCCAATCACGAACCTCTTCTGTATCTTGAATAATCGTTTTGTCATACAAAACATAAAAATTGCCTTAAAACTTTGCGAAATTGTGCAAAAAAAAAGTTCCTTTGTCTAACACGCTTCAGCGTATAAATCACCCGAAAAGAAAGTACAGATATACGGCAACCTTTTACAAGACACATGGGTCGAATTTAGCCAAACATAAATAAAAAGGAAGGAAGATAAAGAGAAAATGGAAATATATTGCATTATGTGAAGAATATAAGTGAAAAATGTCTTTTTGTCAAGAGTCCTGTTTTTTTTTCTGTTTTAGACTCCAATACACTTAGATACAAGGACGATTTAAATATGCCAATTATCCTAAAACGTCCGTCCTTATGCATTTTCATACAACCTGACAATTAATACTTTGAAAAGTGTAAAACAAATGGAGCTTTTAAGTATGCTTTTAGCACAAAGTGGAAAATTTTCAAGCCGATTCAAATGTACCTCAATGAATACTTTTTGGTCATACAATGTCTCTATATAAGTCATTGGAAAAAAGCACTGATTTTACAGGAGCTAAACATTATCTAAACAGGTGTTCCTCAGCACTTCCACCTCTTGGGTTTCTCCATCTTTGATCCAATGAAACTACAAAACACATTTTGGAAGAAGGTTTGCTGTATATCTCCATCAACAAAATAGGATACATTCGGTTCCTTATGATGATATCCTAAGTCAGTTTCTGCAAAGGTGGTCCAACTTCGAGGCAGTCATCGAGCAATATGTTCCCTGGTTTGGTCTAGCTGTTGCATTGTACTCTATTTGTACTGCTTTTTGAGGGATGTAGAACTCTTTTTCCCTTGTAGTTGGTGATGTCCTTTCCACAATTCTTTCTGTGATTTGCCTCTTGATGATCTGCCCCAAAAGGGGCTTGTTACAATCCACCTTCTTCAGCAGCATTGACAGTCCCTCTAGGCTTGCTGACTTGCTGTTTCTCAACTGAGGAAGCCCAACTTTCCATCGCAATTTAGTTTCGTACCATCCACTATCATCTCTATGAAGTTGCTCTTTGAACTCGTCATACACTGAAGTAAGATAACCTTGTGGGCTGTCTTTAATCTAAAGCACATCACAATGACAAAATCTGTCCTAATCCTCATAGGAAGGTCTTGTAAGGTACAGCTTCGATTCCACTTCATGACATGGGGACATGATGATCCATCCAAATCTTGTCAGTTCTGCTATAAGGTCACCTGGGCGACCAACTTTTCGCGCTGTTGGCATCTTTATATCTTGAGTATTTGCTTGCTCCCAGTACCATGTGAATTGGCAGCTGCTCCATCTTGTCTTTGTCCTACATCGACACTCCCCTTAGGTGTCCAAATTGATCAATCAGTTTCCTGTAGCAAGGGTTGCTCACCATTAGAAGGCTATCTTTCTCTGCATGGGTGACTTCAGCAGGAATACTACAGTCAGAACCTCCGACTATTACCAGCTTGTATATACTGATTTTCCATGAAGTTTTGTGCATTAGCATCTCAACTTTCCCTGTTTTCTGGCATACTGGCTTCACTACAATTTTCTCTATCAAAGTCGAAGAAGCATAGCAGCTTCCCGCTACTGTGTGACGTAATACTCTGCATTCGATTGACTACAACCACGATCACTGCATAGAGATAACTGTCTTGCCCCCAGACAGCACATAATTGTGCTCACTACGGCTGCTGACATGGTTCTTTTGTCACAAAGTGATGTGTGATGTTTTTCGGAACACTTAAGACAGCCACATGCTCTTGCACTGACTCGATGTCCATGCTTGGTGCAGTTAAAACATTTCTGCTTGCTGTTCAGGATACGACGGCGATCCTCTTGGGTTGACACTGTAGTACAATCTCCAGTCTTGTGACCTGTCTGTTCACAGTAGATATACAGCATACTCTACTTGCACTTCTCTATACAGTGTTAAACGATTTCTACCTCTGCATGTGAACTGCCTCTCTTTTTGTTCATCAGTCACTGGATTCTGCTCTCTTCATTGTCTGGGTAATTCTACTAAATGGGGAAACTCTCATTTCTTCCATCGACTATCAAGACCAACCAGATCTGATCTTATGGCTGGCAATCTGTCTATGATAATCGGGACATAACCATCAATTGCTTTTGACCTCCCGATTTTTTCCAGCGCTTGAACATGCCTGCTCAGCTTCTCATAAATGTCATGAATCTTCCTTGCATTGCTAGTTGTTATGGTTGGAAGACCCATGATTTCATGTAAGTATGCATTAACAATTTCACTTGGTTGCCCATACTTAGTGACCAGATTGCTTGTTGCCCATTTGTAGCCTTCTGCTATAAAATGTAAACTGTCAAATTATCCTCTTGCACTCACAAAGTATGAATACTTTGTAACCTGGGCTATTGATGCACTGTTGATTTCTGCCTAAACTAGTTCCAGAAACATTGCCAGTCCAGATTTGTGCCTTTGGAATTCGACATTGTCAGCTATGGCAGGTTTGCTTAAACCTACTCTTACACTTTCTGCTCCAGTATTGAACTCCTTGCACAGCTTTGCTCTCATCACTTCCTTTTGTTTTTCCTCTAGTTTTCCTCTTTTCAGCCGTTCATCACGTTCCAACATCTCTATTTCTCCCACCTTTTGTACTTCCATCTCATCTAAGGCTTTTAATGCTTCCTGCAAGTTCTCCAAGGCTCATTGTGTTCTGCTCCAGTGGCTGCATCAAACCCTGTATAGCATTGTCTGTTATGTCAGCACTCACAGCTTCCTACATGTATTTTCGTCTCAGATGTTGCACCTTCTCCAGCAATGATTCCAGATCTTATTGACTGCCTTATCATGTCCCTCTTGAATCTTCTTGCTACAAGGTTACTTATTATTGTGTCTGTGAAGGCTAAAAGATAAAGTGTGTTCTTTACCTTCTTTAAAACAGCATCCATGATAGCTCACAATGACTCGTCTGTATCGCCTCACCCTTGTGCTCATCAAGCTAAGTCCTTATTAGCTGCAGCTCCCAACACCTTAATGGTCCATTACGGCAGCCCAAGCTATTGCAAGATGGCTTAAGACGAGTCAGATTGAAAGCTTAGTTGTTTAAAAGTTATCCTGCTTTCCTAAGAATTTTGCATGAATGGTCTGTAATCCAATGTGCAAAGTTGCTAATTCGTGTTTACTCATACTTGAGTCATTTCTCTAGCTGAAAAAACTCCTCCTGATCTGATGAATAAAGCTGATGGAATTTAGATCCCAGAGCCAACAAATTCACCTTTGCAAATTTTCCCCGGGAGCTACAGTTTTGTTGGGAATCAAGGATTACACCAACAAAATTGGTCACACATAGAACTAAATACTAGTTTGATTAACTTCAAAATTGACTTACAATTACGTTGTAATTTGTTATCCTGATATTTCGCATTTAGGTCTCCCTTTCTCACACTCAGTGAATTTTGCAAAACCTGGGTCTTAATATGTACGAAATACTGGCAAATGTTAGATACAAATTTCAAGGAATGTTCTTGTGGAATATACAGTATTTACATTCATTTCCTTTTATTACATATAAGCCTGAAATTACCGCTAGTTCTGATGTAATCATATCTGATGTAGTTGTAGTTTCCAAGAGCCCGCTTTATAGGGTTTCTTTGATGAGACTTTACATTGGCTAACAATCCATTCCATTGCACCCTGCTCAGGACGCGCACTCAAGACTCCACTGTGCTATGTGCCTACTTCGGTGAAAATGAGAATTCTCGAAGCAAATTCAGATACGGCGGGGTCGCTGTAAGCCCGCCCCGACAAACATTTTGCAAATTTTGTCATTCTATTCTGGGGTCATTTCATACGCTTTTCGTCACAGCTATGACATGTGAATCTTGTAACAGACGTGAATTCTTGAGGCAAACATTGATATGATTGTACTTCATATAAATGTTACCACTATCCATCTCCATATCGTTTTCTTTGCTGTCGTATTCATATCCTCCCTTCCCTCTGGTATTTGCATATCATCACACGTCTTTGGATTTACACTTTTCTTACTTTTCTTGTTAGTACCCTCTCTCCTCTTCCTGTCACTTTTCTCTCTGCTCTGCCTATTCCTTTCTTTTTTCTTTCCATTCTGCTTTTTGCTCTTCTTTTTCTTTCCCACAACTTCTTTTTTTCTTTTTATCATCTCTTTTACTAGTTTCTTTCCGTTTGACCTTGCTTTCTCCCCTATTGCTTTTTTATTCCTCCCTTTATTCACGTTTTTTCCTTTCTTGCCTTTCATCGTCTAGCATCCTCAACTAATAAAAAGGCGTAACAAAGAAGACGTCCTGGCTTCATGCTTTCCTTTTTCTTTGAAGCCATCTTGCTTTCTCTTGTAGATTTCCTCACTTAGTTTGCCCTTGAGGAAGGCAGTTTGCACACTGATCTTATTCAAATGGCTGTAAATCGGCAAAATTTTGTGTATGGATTTGTACTTTGCCCTGATCCAAATTTGTTGTTTTATTTACACAGAAGTCTCTGAATGATGGAATTAAAACTAATTAAAAGGATAGAGCTCAAGTTGACATTCGTTTAATAGTGTAACAGAGATGTTTTTCCCTATTTTACAAAAATTATCTTGTCATACAAGTGCGAAAAAATCTCTGCGAAATCTCGTCCGGGTTGTTGAGAATACACCTGTGTTATCAATCTAGCTTTGCAACGATCAATACCTCCATCCACAGCAACTTTAATTTTATAAACCCATTCATTACTAATTGCCTTCCTTGTCGCCAGTACTTTAACTAAACTCCAGGTTTTATTTCGTTGAAAGAGACTCAAATTCACTCTCCATAGCTTTCTGTTACTTAGCTTTCTCCAGCTGCCTATGGCATCACTGAAACTTGTATGTGCTTCTCCAATCTTTACCTCAGTACTTAACACATCACTTAGCGCTTCTTCTCCAATCCTTTCACCAAATCTTGATGTTGGCTGGACATTGCGACTTGATTATCTCAAGGTTGGTTTTTCTACGGTATCTTGACGTTCATCACTATTTTCCTCACTCTGAGACTGAACATCATCAGGTTGTGTCCCATTAGCTTCTAATTAACTCCAAACCTCTGGTGCAATCTCTCAGTCTACTTTATCATCCAAAACTTTATTATATATTCTTCCACTCAACTTGCTCTCAACAAATCTAACATCCCAGCTGATAAACATGTTCTGCAGTTAAGAAGACGATAGCCCTTACGTTCTTCACTTTACCCTAGAAAATAGTGCTTTATACTTTTGAGTATCTACTTCTTCCGAGTCTCCATTGGGCTAACTACATAGCAATCACAACTTAAAACTCTAAAATGACTTACGTTTGGCTTTCTATTAAAAGAGGGCATTTTTCCTAGAGTGGCAATGGCAGGACAAGAATTTAGGATGTATATAGCAATATCAACTGCCTCAGTCCAAAAGGCATATGACAGTGTAGCATGGTGCAGCATAGTAAAGCATTGTTCTTGCACACTAAAGTATAGATGTACCGTTCACACAGACGCTCCGTTTTGCCGTGGAGAATATTGAACAGTTGACCGTCGACAAAAACTCTACACACTACCATTATCTGATCGTAGAACTTTACTTTATTCCCCGTCTCACTTTCTGTCATATCTTACTCCCTAAAATTCTTTAAAGCTGTACTTTTTTCATGCAGAAAGTACACCTGCGTGTATCTATGAAAACTTGAATAAAGGTGACAAAATACCTATGGCCTCCAATTGTCAAATTTTCCCTGAGACCACATTTATGACTTATGATCTTCATTATCCCCCAGGGTTGCGAAGTCTCGGGAAAAGGCTCCCTTGCTTCTTTGCCAAGCATACATAGATCAGAAAATATCTGTTCACTTTTCGACTTAATATGCAGACCATTAATCATCTCCTTTCTCTGTATTTTTCCGGTAAGTGTGTCTTCTTCTGGTAAGTGTATCTGACGATATATGCCCTATCCTTCTAAGCCACAACCTTAAATTCTTCTTTACCTCTACTATACATTCTTTGTGTTTCCTACTCTTACGACCTCTTAAGAAGTATAGATTCACTGCCTCTTTCTCTGCTCCTACTGTAACAGGTGTACGGCTACCTCAGCTATCAATAGAGCATTTTCCCCCTGTAAACTTTACAGCAGTGATCATCAACTGGCCGTCCACCGACCCGTCCAATACGGCCACGACTCAATTGCAAAATAAATAATGTTGACTTAATTGAACTGAGGCAAAACATCTCTATCACTGCTGGTGGTTGACTGTGGTATAGGTGATAGGAACCTGACAGATAAAGGTTAAAAATGCCTTAAATTTTGTAATATAATGGAAAAATGTAAACAATAAACATCAAATAATAATGTTATGCCAAAATTTGATTTTTAGTTAATATCAATTTGAGGGTCCGGCCCCCAAGGGGACTGTCCGATAAAATTCCTGCCCTTTGATAAATATAGTTGTTGACTCCTGCTTTACAGTATCAGTAGCATTAGCAATTTTATTAACTGATGGCAAATCAGAGATAAATAACACAATGTTAATTAAAATGCAATCACCAGATACATTAGTTTGACACTTCACATTTCCTACTCCCATACCTTCTACAACTTCATTGGTCACCAGTCTAACTATTTCAGGTAAGGTAAGCTCTACTTTATCTACAAAAAGATCTTTGATGCAACATAAAATGCTGTCATTCACTAGAGCTGAGAAACCATGAGCCTGAAAAGTTGTCATCATTAACCAGGTGTCAAGCAATTCAACGCTGTAGGCCCATAGTTAAATCTCCTTCAAGGCTGCTAAATAATTGCGTGACTGAGGACTAAGAGGTCAAAAATTGGCAGATGGATTGTTATCGTCTTCAAAAAGGTAGTAAAATTACAAATTTATCTTGGTGGAACTCTATAGAAACTCTCTGTGTATTGTAGGCTGATCGCAGAAAAAAATATTGTCATCCATATTCCGGTTTGGAATATTAACTAACATTAAAGTTGTCAAGTTAAGAAATATGCTCCTTCAAGTAACTGCCTTCTTGGGTGACATCACCAGTAAATGCAAAAACACAAGTATACTATGGAATAAACAATGATTGTTTTCAGTTTTCAATAATCTGATGTGTATGGTTTATGTAAATATCCGAAATTCAAAGTAAAACATGGGTTAAAGCCATTTTTTGGGCATGAGTGGGCACTTAGGACTATTGCTAGTGATAGTTATTCTTATCATCATTATAGTTCCAGGCCTCATTCGGCACTATAGTAGTCCCCTTGTATCCAAGGCAGATCGCAGCCAAAAACTTTCATTGTCCATATTCCGCCTTAGGCAATTGATTAACAATACAATTGTTAGATAAAGAAAAACGCTTGTTTAAGCGATTACTCTCATGGGTGACATCACATTTGCTATTAATGCAAAAACACAAGAATACGATGGAAGAAACAAGCATTGGTTTCAGTTTTCAATAATCTGTGTATGGGTTATGTAAATATCCGAAATTAAAAGGAAAACATCGATTAATGCCACTTTTTGGGCATGAGTGGAGCACTTAGTACTATTGCTAGTAACTAGAGATAGTTAACACTAAAATAACGAGCAGGTATGTTCTCCATTAAGTATCAATGAATTTATTGTGTCGTGCTGATATTTACACTTTCAAGAAAATATACTGTTTGTTTTTGTTAAGGTATCTTTAATTACTCCTGACGTCATCAGCTTGTCCATACGACAGGTTTGACCACCTTCTAATCCATGTGCTCTTTAAAAACAATTCTGTTGTGAAGTCTGATTGGCCAATAGAACAATTGTTTTCTAATGATGGTAAAATATGGTTTCCTAAGCATGTTAAAATGAAATAAATTTGTAACTTTATCGCCGTTTTGAAGGAGAGATAACGATTGATCTACGAATTTTTGACCTACAAGGCCTTAGTAATGCGACATAATGGGAAATATATATAACATAGGTGATCCATAAATCTAACTATTACGAATGGTAATACACTATCGTTAAACAGTGCTCAATACGTCAAAACAAGCAGAGCATATTAGAGAAGGCACTAATAGGCAACAAACGGTAAATTCGTTACTCCACGATATACGATATTCAGACCAATGGGATTTCATCAATCATACTTTGGTTATACATAGAAAGTGTCAATAGGGCTTTTCGACTTAACTTACAACAGTGTTATTCCCGCGAAGGAACTTAAAAACAAGTAAAGTCCCTTCGTTTGCTTTCGCAATAGCTACTTTCACTTCGAGGCAAAGGTGGCAACGGTCTCTTTCACCTCTGTAGGAGAATGAGTGTTGGAGTATGCTCCAGTGTATAGGAAGGCTTTTTCCTTGTCTTTGAAGCTCCCAGAAGTATTTGGATAGCTCTCTCTATATACGATATTTCTCGTCTTTGAGTAATTTAGTGTCCATCGTAAAATGTCTTTAAATCGCATAGCTCAGGCACCTATATATATCATTTGTATATGCTGTAGTAATTTCAGCTTGGTAAATGATTCCGTTTTTTAGGCATTGGCCATTTAGTGGGCAGTCTGTTCTGTCTTTAGAGTTACAAGCGGGATAGATAGTTTATCTATTTTTCTTTCTTGTTTAAGATCGACTAACCATCTTTTTATTAAAAGGTTGCCATATATCAATACTTTCTAACCATTGATACTTAAAAAAGTGTCAAGCTTTTAAGCATGTTTTAGTGAAATATCACAAATTTTCAAGGAGATAAACTAATAGCGTATGGTGTTAAAATTGTGTAAGCTGATCATAATTTTGTAAGTGAATCTGCATTGTTAGCCGTAATGCGATTAATTTTTGGAACTGATAATGATATGAATGATATTACTTTTAGAGTTGCCTGACGTGGTCTATCAAAATGCTAAAATAAGATCACAAGTAACATCCTTTTTCGACAAAAGAATTTAGGAGGTTTATCAAATATTGATAAGTAAAGTTATTTTTGGATGGTTCTTGAATTCCGCGTTTGAATGTGGTCAATTTACAGATGTCACACTGAATATTTGGTTGATACACAGGTGTCTTTGCTTGACTGTGTAGGTGGAACATAAAAGGTTGAATACAGTCACATAAAATGGAAAAAGTACTTAGCATATTTAAGTCCAGTACGTATAGCAACGCAGTATTTTTCAATAACAAGACCCAGGTATCATGTCTTTTTGGACATAAATACAGTATGGTGGTCACCGTAAAGGAGGTCACCGCTGATAATGATCTAATGTTGAGACTGAAACAGAGATGAGAGAGATTAGAGTCTGACAGCTATTTTCACAAACGTAAAATTGTACTGATGTTACAGACTTGGAGAGACAAGTTGATGCGTTAATAACCTATTTGCTCTCCTAACGCACCGGGGATTTAATCTATTTTGGTGTAAACTTTCGCACTTGATGGAGACGAACGCTTATTGGAGACGCTCGAAAATAATTATAGCAGAACCTGATTGCATTGTCATTGTTGTCTCGTATGGAAGTACAAAAATAGAAGTACTTGAAAAGTACAAACCTCCCCAAGCCAATGAGTTTTAAGTTGTCTGTACATAAAAATGAGCTGTACTAAATGGTGCCATGGTAACTGGTTCTTCTCGTAAGTCTTCTCAATATCTGTGGTCTTGTAAAAGTATCATTATCACAATGAGCTGCACTAATTGTTGTCATGGTAACAGGGTTTTCTCCACCATGTTATTGGGACAAGTTGTAGTTTTATAACTATATCATTACCAAAAATGAGCTGTACTAAAACAGATAAAATGCGAAAACCGGTTCAGCTCAGGAAGAAATTCAGTGGGATATTAATAAACGTTATTGCACTCATGTCCCCCCATTTTTATTTCATTCATGTTAATTGTGACCGAGGAACAAAATTTCGAACTCATCCTACCACAACGTTCAGGAAAATTTCAAAATAACCCAGAGTCCAGAAAGCTATTCGAATCAATCTCAAAAGTTAATGAGGTTTTACTTGGACCAATACACACCTCCAGTGAAAATTCTGTGAGAATTAGATCGTAACCTATAATTAAAGCTATGCCGTGTCATGGGTTATATTGCATCAATTGAAAAGGAGTTTGTTGAGTCTTTCAGGTCGGATTATTATTGTTATTATTAGTTATCATTATTATTATCATTATCATTACTACTGTTATTATTATTATTATTATCATCATCATTATCGTTATCGTTACCATTATCGTTATCATTATCGTTATCATTATCATTAATGTTATCATTATCGTTATCATTATCGTTAACGATAACGGTAATGATAATGATATCGTAATGATAACGGTCTTCTGTATAGCTCCAACATCACTCGGTACCTCCAAGTTTTCCATTCAGTTTTCAAAATCTTTTGGCACACTTTCCAGGGCACCTATCACAATAGGAACAACTTGTACATTTTTCAATTGCCACAGTCTTCCAATTTCCCTCCGTAAATCTTGATATTTCTCAACTTTTTCTCGTTCTTTTTCATGCACTCGTCCATCAGCAGGTACCGCTATATCAACGATTATTCCATTTTGTCTTCTCTTGTCAATTATAACAATGTATGGACGCATTGCCTCTATTACATGGTCGCACTGTATATTTATATCCCATAGTAACTTTACATCATCATTCTCTGCTGTTCCATCTGGGTTATGGTCATACCATTTGTCCTTATGTTCTAATGCATGCTTCTTACACGGCTCCCAATGAATCCTCTTTGCTACATTATCATGGCACGTCTTATATTCTCTTTGGGCTAACTTTTCACATTCGCTGATTATATGTTGTACACTCTTGCCTCTTTTACCACACATTCTACAAAGGGGGCTTTCTGTGCTTCTATCAATGTGGTGTTTTATGTAATTTGTTCTTGTCAACCTTCTCCGGCATTTGTCTCAAAAACTGTCCATGTGTCCTTTTCTCTATCCATTTCTGTTTAAGTTCCTGGGTTTTCTGTCTTTTGAAATCCATCTTACCGATTATTATTATTATTATTATTATTATTATTATTATTATCATTATTATTAATAATAATAATATTATAACTTTATTTAGGTGTCATACATTTTTAGCAATCATACTAAGTGGGGACGCTATTTAGCCTATTTACAATTTCAAAGAAACAATGAATAATGCAGAATATGATAATCTAATGTCTAGAGAATGAAAAAAAATGTATTAATTACAATTGTATCATATTTCTAAAAAACAGTCAGTCATTCAATACAATACCTACACTGAAGATTAAATTTCTATATGTGCATTGATATATGTAGCGAATAGAAAAACTACTCCGAATTCTCATGTAGCCACTATAACGTCAAATGTTGAATGTATAAAACTTTGTACTTTGTATCAAGTTATAGGATGTTCAAATATTAACCCTCATCGTGACTCCATTTCTTTTATTAATATTTGGTGAAACTGAAATTGAAGTTACCTTGTCGCAACGGTTCATTTACGAAAACAAAGCAAGCCACAAAATTTAGGGAGCTAATTTTCATGCATCATTTTAGTGAACATAGAAAAAAAATTCACGAGATCGCAAAATTTTATTCTCACGAAAATTACGTCTATAAACATAAATAGAGCAACAAGGCTCATAATTCTCATGTGGCTGATGAGTTCAATCCGGGCACGGCACGTCTTGCTTCGAACAGCACACACGGAAACAGAGTCTGTTGGATTAATGTTATCTGTGGATTTCTGGTGTCTGCTATTGGTGCACCAAAATGCAGTGGTATCACAGGTAGACTTACAGCTGACCCAACGTTTGTGTGTCAAAGGTGCCATTGGCTTTCCCGTCCGTTTGATGGAAGACCTACAGTAACTGTAGGTGTTGATGATAAATTGCTGTATGTTGGCTCAAACTTCTGTTATCTTGGCGACATGCTGTCTGCTGCTGGTGGCTGTGAACATGCCATTATCACTTTTTATTGTGTAGACTGGGACAGGTTTAAGAGATTGTTACTTTTAATTACCTCAAGACACATCTCATGTAAAATACGTGAGACAGTCTTCTCTGCTTGTGTTTGATCTGTGGTGCTCTATGGTAGAGAAACGTGGGCCCTGAAGGCTTCTGACCTGCACTTGATGCCTCGTCATGATCGTGCAATGACCAGATGGATCTGGGGGGTGAAACATTTTGACGACATTTCCACAACAGCTCATCTGCAAAAGCTTGAAATTACTGGCATCACACTGCAGACGTCTACGATGGTATGGTCATATCAACAATGTCACAAAACTGGTTATCCCTGTACGGAGGAGATA
This sequence comes from Chironex yamaguchii, assembly GCA_024741275.1. Taxonomy (NCBI): domain Eukaryota; kingdom Metazoa; phylum Cnidaria; class Cubozoa; order Chirodropida; family Chirodropidae; genus Chironex; species Chironex yamaguchii. Next base: position 13,321 of record JANTCA010058312.1, read on the forward strand.
TGGCAGGCTCAGAAAAAAATGTGGGCTTAGTGTATTGATAATAACCTGACTGCTCTTAATTTGCAAAATGCTGACTCACTTGAAAGAGCTACATGGAGAGTTGAAGTTAGAAGAAGCCTGGTGTTGCTTACTCTGGATTCTGGGAACTCCACAGCACCATAAATATGAAAATAGGATGGATGGATGATGGATGTTCCAGAGTCTGAGAAGTTCCCAGTTTTGTGTTTTGTTCTCTAGACGGCTTTCACTCCTTGATGGCACAGATCCCTCCAGGATTCACGAGTGGTTGCCAATTCTTCCAGTTTACTCGTGGGTAAACCACATTTCTGAAGACAGCTTTTTAAGTTATCCCTGTAGCATTTGAGTTGTCCTCCCTTGTGTCGGTTGCAATCGTCAATTTGGCAGTAATATGTAATTTTAGGAAGGTGATATTCAGGCATTCTGATGACATGTCCTATCAATCTTAGGCGTCTCTCCATTTTTTTGCTTCTGTGTTAGTTTGACCAGTTCGTGAAAGAGCTTGGGTGTACTTAATTTGGTTTTTCCGGGTAATACCAAGAATTGATTGCTGGTATTTGACTTGAAAGGCTTGCAATATCTTAATTTGTCGGCTATAGAATGTCCAAGTCTTAGAAGAGGATGGACATACATAGAACATGGTAGACAGCTGACTTAACTCCTATTTTTAGATATTGTTGGTGAATACACAGTGGTTCAGTCTTCCAGAAGATCCAGATGCCAGGCTAACTTTGCGTAAAGTTTCCTTATCAGCATTACCACTGCCCAATATCTCACTGCCAGGATGCATAAAGGAGTAGCATTCTGGTAAAAGAGTGTCATTAATCTCTAGAGGTTGCAGTTTCTACAGGTTATGCGACCTTTTGGAATGCTATATCTGTAAGAGAAATAGTCTTGATGTGCTAAACAAAAACCTTCGATTAATAACAACCAAAACTTTATAAGCAGAGTATGTGTTTCACCTGGCAGATCTTCCAATGTCCAAAACTATACATATATCTACTGTCTACTGCTGAAATTCAGAGATAATTGTCCATTACTCAATATTCAAAGAACATATAATTCCCCAAGGACATTTTTTGACAAACAGAGTTATTTGGAAGAAAATTATTCAGGATAGATTCGATTTGTCCGGGTGGGAATTTTCTGGGTGGGGATCATCTTGATAGGAATTGTCCTAGTACCGATTGTTTTGCTACTTTAACCCAATATTTTCTGAAAGTGAAAGTGTTTTTACCCTCTTGTGCTCCGCAAATGGACCCACCTCCCCTATTGGACCATTTCAAGCGCAATTAGATGGAGACATGATGTTTTTCTTACTGTTCACAAACCTTTAACATTGTGAGCCTAATCATACTATTGTCTCACGTGGAAACTATAGTTAGCTAACCTTTCCTTGTGATTACTGACGACAGAATGCTTGCTTGAATCAATATTAATGAACCTCCGACTAAATGAAACTTTGGAAACCGGCAAATCCGATTAAAACTGTCGCCAGGGTTAGTAGTTTATGGTATTTAGAATAAAAACACTGGACAGATGTGTACTCAATATGAAAGATGAAAAACCAAGGATCCTGCTGTAATATTCTGTCACTTGAGCAAGACTTTGTCAGTAGAAATCCTTTGAACTTTTATTTCCTATTCAAACAGGGCTGTTAAAGTATACGTTTATATTATTTTTGTCAAAGACATTAAATAATTTAAAGGAACAAAATTATTACAGAACTCTGACATTGTAGGTTGAAAAATTTATTGAAACTTTTATTCTCATTCAAACAAGGGCCTGAAATTAGAAATTATATTTTTTGTCAGAAATTATCCTTAAAGAGTTCAGTTATTTGATCCAATACAATTACTATATGTTTAAGGTTGTGTAGGTCGAAAATTCCAGGATTCTATGATGTACTTCATGGAAGCTATAAGCTCTTAATAGGCTTGTACTAACCTAAGGCCTTAAATTCGAAAATTCGTGAATAGATCGATACAGTCTCTAACTGGGTGACAACTGTATAAATGTTATCTTTATTTACCGGACGTAACTTTATAATCTTTAACTTTATTTATCGGAGTAAAGCATTCTAATGATTTAGAGAATGAAGACAACCAAAATTACAATTATGATTGTAATGAGAAAAGAAACAAGACAATAAGTAAAATAAAGGAAAGGAACTATATATGGACATTCGATGAAACGCCGACGACTCCCTTTAGTAACCCTGATCTCATGTTGCGTGCAATTATAAGCTTTTTCAACTCTGGTACTTGATTTTATTTCTTTAGGTAAAAAAATAATGGTGCAATGATACATTTTACTTTCTTTTTTACTTTCCAGCATTTTTAACCAGAAGAATCTAAGAGACAAACAGAATTGAAAGCAAGGTATGATTTGAATTTCGACAATTTCAACCATAGATTTTGCTTCAGTTTTAAAACAAAAGTGACGTTTCACTGCAATGACAAGCATCCGTCTCGGCTGATCAGCGCGACTCTAGGAATTTCAGCCGGTGCCTCATCTAATAGAAAATCCCTGTCCACACTTTGAGAAGCCTAGTTATGCTACTGTCCTTTAGAAGGACATAGGTCCGCTGACGTCCACGGTAGAAATTAAAAGAGATTGGAAGATCAATGTTCGGTGCAACCCGCCAAAGAGATGGCAGTTTAGCAACAGTAAAAACACATGGGAGACACCAAACGCATCCTCAGAATGTGTTTTAATTATGGATGAGTGAAGTTTATCATATCTTTAGTCATAAGCTTTTTCTGAGTATCGTTTGGGGAGAATTTCTCTCACCGTCAGGCAGCTGGAACTGTTAACTTTCTCGGTGATATTATGATAAACTTTGCAATCCTGAATAATAGAAAATGAAAGAATTGCTGCTTAAGGTTTACGATAAACTCCCCTAGTTGACCTTGAATGCTTTTATTACCTTCACTAAAGACGTTATCTATTGGGTGGCGTTCAATGTTTGCCTCTCTATTGAGAACTTGAACTCAAAAAGTTATCGACGGAGTTGTAGTGACGCAATCATCAAGTCATGACCGTGTAAATTCACCTCTGAGAAACAACTTCTCGGAAGCTAAGTTGGCAAAGTATCTGCTTGGTGAGCAGAAGATCGCAGGTTCAGCCCTATGGACGTACTGTGTGTTTCTGCAAAATACAACAATGTCAAGACAAAGCATAAGATCATAACTGCAGGCCCCCAAAATCGCCACAGATTTTTATAAAATCTTCAGGTTATGTCCAACATAGGTCACCAAAAATGTGATTAGAAATTGGGAGTGACCCGACTCTCTGGATTCAAGAACCACAACTATCACTAATGATCTGATTTTAATATTACATGAAACCACAACTGCAAATGGAATACCGAAAACTGTCATTGCGATGTTTGGCGATGACCTCCTTCATAAAACCTCAACTAGTAAAGAAATCCTTATGCAGAAGACCCAGTGCCCATGACTTCTGTTAGTTACTAACATATTGTAACGAGGTGTACTAACAGTTAGTACACCTCATTACAATATTTTAGAATGTACACTTGATCCTATTGACCTGATGTACGTGTAAAGACCAAAACTCGCATCTTTAAATGGGGCTCAGGAGGTGTACTAACAGTTA